>JAQGAO010000089.1:0-51232 GCA_034697705.1 Ommatoiulus sabulosus | reverse complement strand
GCATGCGTGGTAAGCATAACATTGAAGATAACGTTACCGTAGGTATAAGCCGTTTGGCTTGCTAAAACTCTCTATTGACCATTCAAAAAGGACGTCTTCAAATTTTCAAAAAATTGGACTCCACCCTACTACTGTCCGCATTGTGTTCGGTCAATCAGAACCCCCCTCCCCCATTCGGCCGTCCGAAACTTAAAATTGTATTCGGAAAATTTTGAAAGTTTCGCAAATTTGTACTCGAAAAACGTAAATTTTATACTCTGAAAAGGTTGAGAATTTTTCCGATTTGTCCTCAGAATCTGTTGGAAATTTGGCAAATTTCTCCTCGGAAACTGTTAAAAATTTAACAAATCTGTACCCAAAAATTTTGAAGATTTGTACTTGGGAAACCAGGGAAAAATGTTGCAAATTTGTCCTCGAGAAAACGTGAAAGAATTTGTAAAGATGAACTCGGAAAAGGTTGAAAATTTTGCGAATTTGTACTGGGAAAATTTTAAAGTTTGCGAATGGACGCTTAGCGTTCAAGTTTTCCGACTTTTTCATGTTTTACAGGACTGGAGGTACCCCGTTTACCAAATTTTGCAATTTATAACACATCCCTACGCGATATTGCACTCAATTTCCATTTTACTTTGGAAACTGATTTTATTTGGCATTTTTTATCGAGTGGATGTCCGAGTTGGTCAAACCCCCCTCCCTTCCCCTGGCCTCATTGTGTCCTTGACTTATAACCTATCCCCCCTTACCTCCTACGTCCATTTTGAATGGCCCCTTGGCTTTCAATAAAAGTTTATTCAAAATAACATGGAATAGGCTAATGACATTTCACAAGAAGTTAACGGTAAAGTCAGTTGAAAAAAATAACATGGATTATAAATTGGTGGCAACATTTAGTCACCATGAAGTCGCTGTTCAAAAGCTAATAATATTAGGGGTAGAATTACTAATTACTACACGCATCGAAACTATACGTGAGACAATTCATTTCAGCTAAATGGCTGAATTTTGGCATACCATTTATGGACAACCCGTTAGTCGCCAATGCTGGCACAATGCAACTCTATTTGAAATCTGCCCCTGGTCAGTTCATAACTAATATTTGTGGCTCTACAAATAGTTACAACTTCGCAGTACTAGTCCTCAAACCCATATAAAACTCATTTTATGAGCGTACCTCAAAAGCATTATTATGTTCCAGCTGAATTTCAACCGCTGGCAGAATGTTGATCAATGCGCAAGGTTACGCTCGCCGTTGGTTTTTCACGAAGTCGAGGAAGGATTATACGAAAGTATCAGGAATAAATTCATATACACGTTGTATTACAAGCTTTTTGAATCGGGAGATATAAAGCTTGGCCAAAATTGAGACCTCCAAAATTTTCATCGGGAACGAGAAAAGACAGTTAAAAACCAGTTTGCATGCTAAGAGCTTGAACCCAATAAAATCAGCTAGTATATGGTTATGTCTGGCGAGGGAAGATAATAAAATTAAAACGTGTAATAAAGAATTGCAATCAGCTTTCGAGAAACGCAAAATTAACGCGTGAGATTGTGGGCTAGGTAGGCCATATTGTAAATCAGCTTTCTTTTTTTTTTTCGCTGGCTCGGTGTCGAGACCAAGGGTTATATGGTTCCCGGGGTGCCAAAGACGCCGGAAAAAATGTGGCTTAAATCTTTACTGATTGGACAATGGGTGAGAAATGCAAAGGCTTCCCTTAACACTCTATGGTACTGCCTGTAATCAATTGTTGGTGGGATGCTAAGAGCCAGCCAGCTAAATGCAAATGAGTTGTTAGCAGGTAGTCGAACATGCGACTAGCGCTGACCTACTTTGGTCAAGAAATAACAATTTTCCGCTCGGTTGCACCGGGTTTGTCAAAAACAGTCCGATCAGAGAGACAAGGCAAACCTGAATGGGTTGGCAGATTTACATTTAATGGATTTTGGGAGTGGCTGCTTAGAGCTGCAAAGGCACGAGAGAAATTGGGGGTAGTTCAATGGTGTGGACCTGGGATTAATTAAAAAGTGAAAAGCGAAAGGGGATGACGAGCGAGGGGGTGGACGGTTGAGAAATAACGTACAGGTACGTGGCGAAAGGGATAGAAAGGTGAGAGGACTTCAGACCCTCGAGACGTGGACGTTTCGTCAGAACAGTGAAAGGCCAATTGCTTCATCAAGAAATGAAATTCAGCGAGGGAAGGTGACTAATAAAGATAGCGATTCAGAACCACTCTAAGGCCACGTAAAGGCCAAAGGTGAACTTGGAAATGGGTTATGATGCGCCAGGCAAGTCAAATTGAAGTTATACATGTGCTTGTACATAACCGACATGCTGTACATGTACATATACAGTACAGGCAACATGACACCAACGGACACTACGTCCATCCTGGAGATATCCCTCGAGGAAGCCATCTCAGAAATATCCCTAATCCATAATTGATGTTATAAATCAATGTTCTACATGTATGTAACCGGTCAAAACAGTATAACCGGCTAATATACTAAGGATTTCAAAAATGTCCGTCCAGTACGTAACTCCACTTCTGTTGGTATAAAAGTCTCTGGCGCTTGATGTGAAAAATACGGTTAAACTGCGACGTGATACAAACATTGCATTACAGCAAGACACATTTTAGGATGATACAACTAATACTTCATTCAAAGCATTTTTAATAAAATAAAATGATCTTTTTAATTTTCCTTAAACGGCTAATAAACGCCATGCGTGTCCATTCACGTCACGTTGCTCCGTGGAATATTATAAAAGAAAACTGATAACCTTCTGGTGTTAACGAATAGTGTTCTGAATGTGTTCATTCTTCTTGTGGTTGGGGGGACGTACATGTATGGGAATTAAGGCTGTTTGCCGAAACGTTGAGCTGATGAAATAAATATTGCATGTGGCTAATTTAATCTTGCACTCAAATCTTCTGGTTGCCTTAATTATTCAAGACAATTTTACTATCAAAAAACTGTACTGAAATACTCGAGGAATTTTGGCCGTAATTCCAAAAAAGACTTACACACGTATGTGGGAGTTAAGGGTTACAACATGGAAGAGATTCATGATGAACCTGAAATATAGGTCATTTTTATCTTTTTGAAGTTATATTAGGTCAAAGTTGAAATGGAAAAAAGGGTGTAAAATGCACCATAGAAGTCAAACGTATGATGCATACTCGACATTTTGAACCTAAATTCCAAATAAATATTTTACTCGTAGGCGTTAATACAATATTAAGATACAACTTCAATCGAACTTCTTGACAAAAGAATTAAATGTGTCATCAAAAACGTCCCTATAGGTTAGCTTTTAGCTTGTATTCAGCTGAAGTTCGGAAATAATGCAATTATTCCACATGTTGAATAGACTTAAAAAGTTGTTAAACTGCACTTTAGAAGATCTTCAGGAGATGCGACACCTGAGTTGTATAAATGCCCTGCAAAGACTCCAATTTGAAGATTCGATGACAATGAAATCAGGTGGGAAATCTATACGTTTGTTATACGTCTCACTTTTCATTTCCCCAACTCTTTTATGAAAACGATAAATAAATCTTGAAACGTTGTAAAACGATAACAATTTACAAATAACGAATTAATAACGTCGGTCTTTCTTATAATATTACAATGCATGTGATCAGGAATTCTAGCATGTTTTTGCTGCTTTTTATAAAATATATTTGCACATAAATCGGCTTTTCCAAAACCAATGTTTCCGCACAACTCCCTGATTTTCCCCAGAATAGTCAAGAAGAAAAACTCGAAATGAGAATAAGTTTAAAGGGCAATTATAAAAATATTAAATTGTAACTAGTGCAGGGTGACACTCATAAACGACAAACGCGAAGGAATTTCCGTGTTAATAGATATACAGAAACGTGTTTTCCTGTGAATGGACGTGTTTAAAGTAATTAGCCTACATATTAAAGGAATATTTACTTAAGCACAACTGCCTGGAATATAATCGAATAACAAGCTTTAGAGATAGCAGTTCATTTGGGAAAAAACTTAGTATGTAAACACAGTAAACATTATAGAGTTATACAAAGTTTAAAAAATTCAAAAATTGCTCAACGTATCATTTAATGTATATTTAATGCTGCAGTCAAACTTATTTTAATTTGAGATCTTGCACTGTTGCTGTTGATAACAGTAAAACAAGTATTTTTTTGTGATAAATGAAGAATATAAGCGACAGTTTTGTCGGTCCAAATATGAAACATTTTTAGAATTTAAAATGTGGCAAATTTTGGCAGTAACCATTTTAATTTTCAAACGCTCTATATTACATGTATAATGTAAATTACTAATAATATGAGTCCAAAAATATATTTACATCGAATGTATCAAATATTTAAAAAAACTTACTGCTGGTTAAATTCAATCTTCGTCTTCAATATGTTAATTTGAAATCCTGTAAGACATTAAGAAAGTGCATTCGTCCATAAGGTTGAAGCAGCCTATCGTGATAAATATGTATACATGTACATGTAGTTGTGTAGATTTCAAAGAAAGAATTTAAGCTTTTTTTTTTTTTTTATAAATTAAGGTACTCAGAAATATTATTAATTGCACTATTATTTTTTCTCGGCTAGTATAGCCATTATAAAAAAAAACAAGCGTAATTACAACTTCTGTACATCACCCAAGTAAGCAGTGTATTTCATGTCTTTGTTTAAGCCGCAATAATTGCTCAAATTTTAAAATACAATGTTGCTTACAGTGTTTTTTGTAAAAAAAAAAATGAAACGACAGTAAACATGCAGCTATAAGGCGTTGCACATTCGTTATAAGAGCAGTAATATGCATGTGAGCGGTTTATTAGAGACCTAAATACATTTCAAAGGGATGCGGCCATTGCATAAATTGATTCAAGAGTTGTTTTACTTTAAAATATCCTCGTCGTTAACAACGTCAGCCTGGTTTATATATTTCCAACTGCGAATTTCTCGCCTTAACTTGTGGCGAAGAATGTTAATATTGCAGGGAAGATTCAACCTTAAGGAAACTCATAACCTATTATTATGTTGTTAAAAACTGCAATCGTCTTCAGCCCTAGAAGGTAAATGGGAGAGGTTCGCCAGGTAAGCGAAAAAAAAAAAAGCACAGAGTCATCTGTGAGCAACTTAATATTCCGAGCAAGCTCCTCTACGCATTACTTTAGCCAATAACGAAATTCATTACAGGAAAAAATGAATTAGTCATAATTTCTATTCTGCTAAACACGCAAATGCTTGGAAGGGCCATGAAAACACGTTTAAACGGTGTAGACGTAGCAATATGCGGCTAACAGTCGTTTAAAACATCACAATGTTTTTTGCGTAGTGACCCTGAAAAACTAGGGTCAACAATGGCAATGTGGTTGGGGAATTAAAAGGAAATAAATGCTAACGAACAGTTAGGCTATACACGCAGTACAAGTGTATATCATTTGAACAAAACCTTTTGAGCAACTGAGATTGTCAATTGAGCTTGAATAAATATTACTTCAATACTCATGAAAATCATGCATGCCATTATGCAAAGTATAGGTTCATTTCTACACGTAGGTTTTTAAGTTAAAACATCTTAAAATCAACCTTAAAACATCTTTTAAAACCACCACATCTTAAAATCTATCCACGAAGTAAGACGAACTGCTGCGTCTTCAAAAGTTCACCTTAAAACAAGATGCGCATCTTGATTTGCAAAAACTAATGATTGAAAATAATTTGATTGCATCGTAGTTAATTAATAAGCACGTGAAAATGTTAAATCTCTTTCGCTGAAATATTGGACAACACGCGAAAAGTCTGCCTGGCATCGCCGGACAGCTGGCTGTTTGCTCGACTGCTTGGAGCCAGCACATGGCAGCTGGAAATTTGGATTCTGGCGATCTCAAAACAAGGACGAATTTTAGATGTTTTAAACGTGCATTTTTTAATTAGGTGTGTTACTCGATGTCGAAATCCAAATTGACAACGTTTCCAAAACCAACGACGAACGAGTTTTTTTTTTCTCAAATTGTACGAGACACGTTTCTCACAAGTTTTATGCGCCTTATCGAGTATTTTGTTTATTTGCAATATATCGTAAAAAATATGCTGTTTGCATAAGTAAGTTAGCCCAACGTTCACTCGCGGCCATTTTTTTCTTATAAATGAGTGAAGTTTTCCATCGAAGTCGTGACTGGTATCAGTAGCCGAACGTGCTTCATTACCTAAACCACCTGAAACCCGTAGGATTTTTACCGCAAGAGGGGCCTGGATCGCATAAAAGGAGAATGATGCACCCCTACATGGTGGGAACAAACGCGAATTCAAGTTTTCAGCCGTTTGAAATCCTCGACCTACACCCTTTTCCATCCACTGTCTAACAGACAGAAAGGTTAGTCGAGTTTCTCGGTTCATTGCCAATTCAAATATGTATTAAAAAGTTCTCATGAAGGTAAACACTCACGTTTGAACGTTTTTCCAACTGTACACTTACTCAAAGGCCAGTTTTCAATTTCTCATTTTTTGAACATCACTGTCGTGAGTTGTCTTGTTTGCGGATTGCTGTAATTATTCATCAAAAACAATGGAAATATTTCACTAATTGCTAAGGCTGTCATTCGGGTTACAAAATGCCATTTATAATTAATGGCCCACTTCTATTCCTTTTTATGTTTTCGACTGTTTCGGGATTTTCAATGCCAGTTGTAAAAAGGCCGTCGGGCCCACCCGAATTAGTTCAAACATCGTTTTCTCGCGCTAAACGAACCATTTACAGCGCTCCTGCAACTCGACACGTGATGTCCAGATGAGGAAAAATAAATTTCAGTACATTTTCTTGAAAAGCCAGAAAATAATGAATTAAAAAAAAAAACTGAAAAATCCCCAAACAATGACAAATTCTGTCAATGTTAAGTTGTATCACTTCTGAATAGGAGGTTCGACATGTACTAAAGAAATATTTAAGTAGGTGCTACACAACAGATGGTAAAATTTACATTACATGAATGTGGACATTTTTTTAAAAAAATTAAACATCCAGTTTTTAAACATTTATTTCAGGATAAATTGTTAAGAATCTCGAGATCAGTTTTGATTGCCTTTATTTTCCAAAAATAGAATAAAGTTAAAGAATGCTGTTAGTCTTGTACTGTTAAACTCAAGAATCAAATATTATTTATCATGATGCGAAGGTATTTTCCAGTTTCTTTAATTATCGAAAAGAAAACAATGCCAGCGCGTTGAAAATAACAATTACAAATGAACTTCGAAAGCATTTTTACAAACTTTGGATTTCAATTCAAATAAACTCAGTACCCTAAAATCAGTATATAAAATGTCATTTGGTAGATGATTGATCTATTTACCCATTTTAAAACCGATGCAATAGACCCCAATATCCTCGTCAAATTAAGTTTTTCCAAACATCTAATATTGCACATAAAGTTTGTTTCAATAAAAATCCTTAATGCTAGATTTTTCTGTACTGAAAAATTATCATGGTTTCATGTTAGTTATTGTATGCTATCCACGAACCTATTTGATATTTGAGATATATCGCACTTCACACTCTAGGCGCAACCTTTAAACAATCGGTGAACTACGGGCCCGCGTTGCTAGAAAGAGTTCTACAGTATATCATTTTTGGATATATGGGTGGCCACGTCATGCTAATTATAAATTGGGTTCATGTACATGTAGGTGCTGCGCAATAAGATATGCCAAGCACCTTTCCCGCCATTCGAGAAGGTGTTCAGGGTTGAGACCGCCAGCATTTCCACTTTTAATCATCTTTTTCCCTTCGATTGGATTAGATCGAGATTGGCGCCTGAGCGTTATTAGGTATCAATCTGTTTTCAATCACCCAAATAGCAGTGGCCATGCAACTTCAGTCTATAAGTCATAGTATCAGCTTTACTTAAAATAGAACGGCAAAATGGGAGGACACATTTGACAGATTCAAGGATTTATTAAAATAGATTGCATATAAAACGTACTGTATGCAACTTTCCCTCCCAGGTTGAAGTTTACTATACGAGACAATCTGCATATTGCAATCGATCGTGGTCAGATACTGAGCACTGATTTCCAAATAAGTCGTGGGTGGGAAAAGGTGAAAAAGATCAAGACGCCCCCAAATCAATACATGGTGAATAAAGGTGCGCAAAGTATTCTCATGGATGGGAAAGAAATTTTAAGACGTCAAGCTCTACGACGCGAGCATTACTAATATCTACATTGTATACCGGTCTGAATATTTGAATGTTTGTGAATATTACTTTACTTTTTATGGAATTTTTTTGCAACAAACATTTTATGCTTTATGCTTTTATTCACACGTAAGCTTTGTTGACAATTTTGACGCAATCTAGTAAAATTTCTGCGATAAAAAGTAACGAGGATAGACTATCCAAAACAATTCAACATGTCAGCATAAAAATGTCATGTGGTGGGGGGGAGGGGGGAGAAAGTCCATATTATAATGCAGTCGAACATCATTAAAAGACGAAGTACAGTACATGTACAGTATATAGCTTAAAACAAATTACTGATAGGACGAACTCATTTTCAATCCCTCCCCACATAGGTATATTTTAGAATCATGTTACTTTCCTAACATTGGAAACGTTAAATCGTTTCCAAGACTTTTCAGAAAATGTTGGGAAAGAAACAAACAATCTTCGATAATTGATTATTTTAGGTAAATTATAATTCTGTGCTTCTAGAGACTGAGTAATGACACACCGTATAGTTCAACATGCATTTAATTCCTATCGTTTATCATCATATTATTGCTAAATCATGTGTTTTTTGACTTCTGGTATTACGAACTACGATTTAAACGAACACATTTTTACGTTCCTTAATTCGAGTTCGTCTTAACTATAGATTCGACTGTATGTCCAGTATCTTCTCGAATGAGATATCCCTATGGAATTGATGAACAGCCACTATACATATAGCAACAGATGTGTGCAGACTCGCCTTATTAAATACATGTAGCAAAATGCTAAAAAAATATACTTTATTTTCCATGAAGTACGGATTCAAGGAAGATCACCCTGAGTGGGATCATGTACGGAGCATTTTTCTCTTTAATGATAGAATAACGAGCTGGAGCAGTTGGATGACCTGTTCATAAAAGGTTCATCGGAAAGTCTGGCAGCATAATGGAGAGACGTGGGCGACATACTGCGTGTTATATAATCATATTCATAATGCTTCTAATCAATGGGATCTTTGGATTCTGGCGGTAGCCTATTATTTCAACATAAATAACTGGTTCATAGAAATTCTGTTACCGGTTATAGAATGAAACAAGGGATTGAGCGCCAAAGGGATGATAAAACCGAGGGTCGCGCAAAGGTGAATTAATTCGCGGAAAAAAATGAAACAGCACGTGCAATTTTACGGTTTAAAAGCCTGTGGAAAATTGGACTGACGACCACAGGTTGGAAATTAATGGACTTAAGAAATTCCCTAATTCGTACAAAGCCTCGACTTCCCTCATAATGAAGGCTGGCTACACGCGGGCGCTTCAATTTAACGCGTTTTATGAAATTATTACTTTTTTGTTCATCTTTTTTTTTTGGAAAATTATTACGGCGATGAATTCGCACTTTCCTCCACATAGTCTTAATGTATAACACCAAAAAAAATAATAAACAGCCTCCTAATGAAAACATAAAACTAGATGAAGTTTATGTAATATCAAACAAAACCGCATCCATATATGAGGTGAAAACCGCTTATTTCACCGCCTCTCAATTAACCTAGTGATTTAATTAAATCCACTAAGGCAACAATAAACCCCTGGCTGGGGCCGCTAGCGTGGATCCCCTTCCATCAGCTGGATACCGCCTTTTTTCGAAAAATCAGGTTAACGTTGAATAAAAAACAACAATTAAGACATGATTGTATTATGAAGGCAAATTTCCAACCTCCCACTGCCGCCTCATTGTCACGCTCGGAAACTAAGTTTCACTTTGGGGGTGAGATGATGCAAGATGGAAAAAATAATTAAAACACGCCGTGCTGCCATTAAGGTTAAACGGACCCAGATAGATTTAGCCTACATTATATTGAGAATGGAAGAAGACAAAAGGAATGTGCATCTGCATGCAGGTATTTAATCTTTTGACAGGGCAGAAAATCATCGCCAAAACCAGCATTTTATAGGTTAGACCGTGAAAATGCTCGATTTCGTGGACAAAATCGCCTCTGATAGCGTAATCTGCTCGTAATAATCGCAAAGTCCAAGCGCCTATTAAATCGTTGACAACATTCTTGTTTGAAAAGTGTACGAGTAAGTTTATGGATGTAAACAGAAGAACTTGTCTACATTGAGACTATCTTAACTAATATTATCTACTTGTAGAAACAAATTATACTGAACCACGACTTCTGTCCCATTGATTCTACTATAATTGATATGGGCATGCCAAAACATCGCACTCTATGCAGTAGTTAATATGCAAGTATTTTGCATTCAACAGTGGAGCCATAGACTCGTGTGATAATTATATATATTATTATAGTTATATAAACGAACATTTCGATTTCCTGCAAGTGTTTTTAGCAATTGCATTTAGTACATACAAGTAACTCCTTCGTTTATCCAAGTTTCGTTCTGACTCTACCTTACACGTACTGCATACAGTATGTAAATTTAAAATAGATTGCATTTACCTGTCAGGGAAAGGAAGGTCTGGTTATATTCTGACATGACCATTTTAACTCCCGTTTTTTCTAGGAGTTTTTTTTTTGAACATTCCTTCTTTACAGAAAAAAAATTACCATATTCTGCAGTCATTTTGGGTCGTTATCATCCGGCTCAACATTTGCTCAAAATTTTTTTGTGTCAAGGAGCACAGCAATGGGCAACAACATTTTTAGAATAACATCGAATGCTACTTTCTTCCCGTTGATATCGCAGGTTTGGCTTCTTTTTTCAGAAGTTACTAATTACATATTCATAAAGCCAATCATGAATATTTGCGAGCGCTTCATTTCGCACGATTTCCGTCATTTCTCGTTACTTTCCCACGTCCATTTAGCGAGTTTAAAGTTGCGAGCACCGTATCAAATCGTGACCTGGTATAATGTTAGGATTATGCTGCAATATTCTCCAGCATTATAATGTCAACCACAAAGTTAGACCAATGACTAAGTCGGCAGAAGAAATTCCCGCGACCTGTTAACACCTTTCGGTTTTCTGCACCTGAGCATTTTCCCTCGCCTCTTGTACCAGAAGTGCTCTCGGCCGCGAGGTGGCAGTGATTTATGGTATTTCTGACTTCTTCAGGTAGCGAGGTTAATCCTGCGGGTTAGGCGCTATACCTCTAAATCCCATGATCAAGACGACTGACGACATCGCATCTTGCCACATAGTGAGAAACTCATGAAAAATGAAAAGATTTGCGTGAAAAATTGGTGGCCCTCACCTTCCCTAACAAATCGATATTTCATTCGTGTTTTAGACAAAAGCAATGACCACTCGAGGATTGACCCTGTTTACATCTATTTTGACTTTTGGATTACTGATGTCTATTCATTGCAGGTTTAATAAGCGCAATTGGATGCCATAACACGCTTGCAGCGGTGTAATGCAACATTGCGTTATTATTAATTATACTTGCGATCTAAACTAAGACAATCACACATAGATGGAGCAATAATGGATAATTAACTGTAAGACAACCCCGCTAATGATACCCGAAGAATGGCGGTTGCTAACACATGTAGGCTACAGTATGTTTAAAAACGTAATGTATTGTATGGTAGAAATGTTGTTTAATATTCATGAAAGATGTATGGAATTATTTCTACAAAAAATTGAAACAGAATTTGTTTCCCACATTAAAAATTCACCAAAATATAATGTCAAATGATGCTAACTTTAAACATGATAAGTCACAATTCACTTACAATGATAATTAGATATGATAAAAAGCATAACATATCACAAGGAAATATCACGCTTCGTGTTGCATTTTACATATACTCATATATGTACATGTATATCAATATTGCGAAAATGTGTACAATGTATTCAGACGTTGTATGGTTAAGCTTCTACAAGTATTATACTGTATGCCTACATAGATGTATATTTAATACTATAGCTTGTTTTCCCGGCTTTACCCGGGCTGTACTTACTGATAGTGGGACGAAGCGATCGTAGGCCTACCAAAGTTTCGGCACGAATAAAATCAAAAACATACGGTGCCCCGTAGCGGAAGATAATTCTTTTTTTCGTTTTGTACGTGTTTTGCGTCATCACGTACAAAACAACAACAACAAAAATATCTTCCGCTACGGGACTACGTATACAAACATACAAACACATAAACATACATCTCTTCTTTATATTTATAAATTTCAGTTAAAATTAAAGCCGCAACTTTACTGTGGATGTAAATCTATACTATATCCTTTTATTCTTTTTAAACAACTAATTTTGTCATTGCACTAATAAGTGTTTCCAGATATACCAATGCAGGGTATGTGTTTCAAACGCAACGTGCCGGAAGTAGCAAGCTAATTTGCTTATCTACAAGGTCCACTGTTTTTTGTCTAAAGATTTTTCCGGTCAAGCAAATCTTTCCAATATATGGTAAAGGCCATTTCCGAACGACTTTAAAACCACGGATGCATAAATAACACGCATGCTGTGATAAGCCCTATAAGCAAGCTGCCAAAGACTTGAGGCACGATTAAGGCAGAAAAAATTCTCCAACGTCGTTATGATCACGTTGCATTATAATTCAGCTTAACAGTAATCATATAAATATACGCTTGAATAGAAATAGACATTATTTTAACCAAAAGAAATATGTAAATCAAATATGAAAACTAAACAGCAAACGTGCACTAAATACACATCGGTATTCTACAGAGGCTGCACATGTCGACTGATACATTCAAAAGTAATTTTCAACATAAATGGGTATATTTCAATATACTTATGCCTAGATATCTTTAAATAAATATCACCTTGACACCAAAGTTGAGCTCTTTCGTTTTCTCCAATAAAAAAATCTGAACAAAGAATTCATTTTCTTCATCATATGGGGGTGGAAAAGTCAATCAAATACCCCACGAAAAGCGCTGCAGTCTACTCTAAAATTAAATATATTTAGTGCATCCTGGAATGGACAGCACTGAAGCATAGTCTGATGACAAGTATCAATTATGGTTTCAAAGTTGCCATCGTTTACTGCAGTAATTTTCCATCGTATAATTTTAAAAAATCTCAGATATTTGATCAGACTTATAATAAGTAAAACTGAAGTATATCAAAGTTTATTGAAAAAGAAAACTGACTGAAATTAAAGCCCTGTAGCTAATATAAATAAAATATTCAGGGTCGGAGCCGAGATTGAATTCTGGACAACACACCTTTTTAATTTAATGGCAAAACCCATTTTTTAGATAATTGCTGAAGCACTTAATTGACCATTATCTTGCACCTGCTGAGTTTCAAATGTTTGCACCAATTTTTTAACGTAATAACACAATTCGAAATTGTATTTTAATATTTAAAAATCTCATGATGCTGAACGTATTAATTAATTCGGACAATCAAATTTGTACCTCATTATCTTACAATGTATTATTTTAAATACTTGACTTAAATAGCACTCTTGCGAGATCTTTCAGGCGACAAGATAAGATATTTTACAATTGCGTCGTCTTTGACTGCTTTATAATATTGTTGGACGAGTTATGGGCAGGCTAACCACCTTGATTTGCAATGCACGCATACTTAGACAAGGTAAGTAAGTGCTTACCATGAAATTGATAATTAGTACTGTAAAGTAATAAAATGCACATAAAGCGGATCAGTTTCCTTTTATAGCAGGCGATATAAATTGTATAACATAGTCTTACGAGGCAATTTTTGGAATAAGAAACACTAACTGTGTGAATTCTCGTGCTTTTTAAACATTTTAACTCCCTGGAAGCATCATTATTACCAAATTAGTAATTTCTATTCCGGGCATTTTTCCCCCCAAATTTACAACGAGCCTTCTGGACTTTACACAGTCTGTAATTTTAGCGCTATTTTAACGAGCCAGTTACAGTTTACATTACTAAAACATACCTAATGAACATGTCCAGAAATTACTATATAGCATTTGTTTTTTACCTATCGCTAATAAAAACTTTAATTTATAATTTCAACAGGAAACATGAGCTTGACTGTACTTTCGCAAAGAAAATCGCTGCATGCATATTCAAAAAAGTCACATGAGAAAAACCCATATCATAAAAAAGACCTACGAAGGTACAGTATGTCAGAACAGTGTGAATGACGATCTATTACAGGTAAACCTGGTATACAGATTGTGCATGGTTACACAATATGTATAACAATTGTGATGGTGGTGTAGTTGCCAGAAGCAAAATGGTGTTTACGAAGGAAGAGGCTTGGGCGGTTTTCCATAAAGATGATTTCCAAATTGATTTCCAAAAATCACATTCAAGATTAATCGTTCGCAAAATTTCGCAATGCTCGTTTCCCAACTTGTGCATTATGCAGGACGGTCCAACTCCATATACGCCGCCACAAGACTTGTCTCTATGGGGAACACAGAGGACCGAATTTTCAACTCCAAAGCCTATAATTTTCAGACATTGAAGGCTAGAATAACAGATCCCTTTATGATAATCTCTGAAGAGATGTTGGACAAGACATGGATAGAAACTGAATATCAAATAAAGGCCATGACATTGTAGAAAACCTACATTGTATTTTACTCAACAGCAACATACTGCAGACCGAATATGAATTTTTTTAATTTTTAATTTTTAATACAATTGTTCATGTTATGTACAATCTGTACTTAATTATAAACAGCCATCAAGTCATATCGGCCATACTATTTACTGTAGTTTTCTCTATCAGCTTTAATTAACTCGTGTTAATGTATGATTTTCATTGATTCATTATTTTTATTCGCTTATACTTTCCTTCTTGAATATAATTTCTTTCGAGATTCCTTAAAATTGTGAAAAATGCACATATCCTGAGTTTCTGTTTTATTTTATTTTATTTTATTTTATTTTATCCCCTGCATATCACTACTGTTTTCAACAAGAGGACTGTTTCTTGGACGAAATTAAATGCATAGTGTTCACAGGAGAATTTCCAAATGCGATGGACAAATTTCAGCTTTTATCCCACATAAAAATGATTTAAATATTCCCAGAACAACGCGACAGTATAAAATAGTGGATTAAAAAACAACAATTGCCATAACAAGTCATGCGTGTTACGGTGGGGCTATCCGCAGTCATCTGGAAACGCATTTTTATAGCTTAAGAATAATATACGCTGCTGGGACATAAATGTTCATTAAAAAAGATAGACTAAGCGTATACACCAATGGCAAAAAAACCCGAAGTTTTACTATGTATGTTTAAAAATAGCCTTCAATTAATGCATTTTGAAAGTCAGCACAACCTTAGAGACAAAAAATTTAATTCAGCACAACGCAGCGTTTAAAAGCACTATAATTTGGAGGCGAACAATGGTGAAGTAAAAATTCAATTTAATGACAACTGTTGTTTTGCTTTTTTTTCCAAGATAGGTTGAATAAGCAGCAAATGTAAGCTTGCGGGTATCTGATTTGCTTCTTCCTGGAAGTGCTCACAGCAAATCCATGGCCTGAAGACAATTACGAAAAAAAATGCAATTACAAAAGCACGATATCCAAGATTTTAAAATAAATTTCAAATGCACGTATCGTATACATTCTATTTGGTAAAAATGTGCGAGTTAAGTTACCAGTTGGTTTGTAATTTCTTTATTTGCTTCCGCATTTCACCATCATTTTTTATATTCATGTTGTCCATAAAAATACGAAATTTTCTGGATTAAATAACTTTGATCTACGCACCCTGCACATGCATTCAAAATAACGCCAACATACACAGTCATATTTTGGATACAAATCATATACAATGTAAAAGTTTCGATTTTGTTTTTAACAAAATGAAACATGCAAATAATAAGTAACCATTTAAACATCCCACATGACTAAATTCATTAAGGCAGAAATTTATGCATGGCATTGAATTTATCTCGAACTCACACCTGCTTTATTAGCCTTTGGTAACATTCTCCATAAAAATAGGTTTTTTTTACTGATGCGACTATTAATTAATGATCTTCTATAACATTATTTCACCTTGATTTTATCGTAGCCTAATTTTCAAGTAAAAAAGTAGAGTTAATTGTCTTGTATAATCACAATGCATGCGATTTAAAGCGTGTTATACGGTATAAATAAATGCCAAGCTGCTGGAAAAAAATTTAACAAATAAAACGTCAAATGTTTGCATGGATTTGATGCAAATTTCATCTACATGTGAGCATTTCATTCGATAACTCAAAACTAATAAAAAGAATTCATGTCCAGGTGGTGACATTAATTATTCCTATTGTTAAGTAATATCAACGAAGTAAAATAAATCTTGGAACATAAAATGTAACACGAGAAAATGCGACGTGCAATGGTGATGAACGCATTGTTGCAAATTCGCAAATATACTGCATGTGTATCGTGAACAATATCATAATTTTTGGAAATTCTCCACTTTAGGATAATTAATGTATGAAATCATGAAATATGCAACACATATTAAGCATTTCTTCATCGATGCATGAGATAGCTTCCACTTCACAGAATTCAGCCCGTTGTTGAAAATTCGACCAGATTTTTACTACGACTATCACAATTTTCACTCATCAGCCTGCAAAACCAACTTCCGTAGATTGCAATGGCCGCGGAACACTTCCCATATTTATTTCCAAGAAATGGACACTAAAATCACTCATGTGATATCCGTATGCTGTTGAAACAACAACTTCAAGCGAAACACCGCACGTAATTACTATTCGAACTTATCCAAGAATCGTATCCACTATTACGGTGATTATTCTCTTATGCAAGTTATAGGATGAGCTCGATGCAGGTGCTTTCCAAGTAAAGACTGAATTTGCAAAAGATTTTCATTTTTAGCGATGATTTTATATCCAAGCATCCTCGGGAAACATTGATGACAAATCTTGCCAGAAACCGCCATTCGAAAGACATGCTTTCAGCACCACAACGACTTGCCAAATGCAACTCAGAGATAGGATGAGCATCAGGAAGAGACAGATCAATAAAAGGGATGAGCTGTTTTAGAAAGCATCCGATCAATAAACCACCAGATGGCAGCAGGACAAGGACCCATTCTCAACATACAGCATAGAGGTGTACTATAACTTGAACAAAAATGATTTGACAAACATTTAGCAAAATTCACCATGTGTTAAATCCATATAAAATATGAAAATTCCATATAAAATATGAAAATTCCATATAAAATATGAAAATTCCATAGAAAATATGAAAATTCCATATAAAATATGAAAATTCCATATAAAATATGAAAATTCCATATAAAATATGAAAATTCCATATGATGATATTTCATATGGATGGATGAAATCCATATGAAAATTAGCGTGTGTATGCTTTATTACGAGTGTATGAACCAAATGCGTGCAAACTATGCACTACATGTTTGTCATGTGTTGACGGGCTTGCTAATACGGATTACAAACAGTGGGATTTACAGAAACGTCGTAAAGCATTTTGAGCAGATGGACGAGTCGGATTACTTATCAGATAAATGACCACCAACAAATCGCGCTCGAAATCTCAGCGCCACCTATGATGCATTCCGAGTAACTAATGAATGAGTTTTAATGTACTGTAAATGTCGTCAAATCGAGATTTTGTAAATGCTAGTAAGGCACAATCGTGCAATGCATGCGGTGTGCATGTACATGTAGATTCACAATAATTTGAGGCAAACTCAAGGGTGTGGTGAAAGCGGCTCGGCGGAATTAGTTTTGCGTGGAAACGAATTCATTCCGAATGATTTGCTTTCAAGATCTAAAGATCGACCGTTATCGTTGAAGCAATTAAGCGGAAAGGCAAATCATGCTTTTCGCTTCTTTTTTTTCTCCTCGAGTGGAATTAACAGTATTTATACGTTTTATCACATTTAAAATGGGTGCGCGATACCCATTAAAATTCAAGTGAAAAAGAAAAAAAGAAAGGCCTTGACAAGGACGTGTATGTGCCCACCGTGCTGATTCCCAGAATGCCCCACTAGAGCACTCGTGATGAATGGGTTGCCAAATTCCTGTCGACCAGATGGACAATAAGTTCGGTCCACCCCGAGAAAGCAACGAGAGACAGGCGCGCATTAACCCACGTTTAAAATACGAATTATTCATGAGAAAAACCTGCGTTCCCCTCAAAGTGAAAAACATTATTTTTTTACATCCTGTATAAATGCATCATTATAATAATAATGCATTTAGGCCATACCCATGAATAGTCGTATGGGAAAAAGAGACACCCAGCATATTAAATTAATAGCTTCAAATAGAAAAAAAGAGATTTTTTTACACGAAACAAGGAACTAAAAATGCATACCATTAACACTTCCATAAAAAAGCAAGATGTGGATGCGGCGTGTTTTACAACCTGAAAATAGTGCATAGTCGTTTTATCATGTTCTACGGGTGTAATACTTTTGCGCGTAACATCGAAATAAATAAAATACGTATGACGGAATTATAAATCTTATATCTATACTTTGAAAAAAAAAATTAAAAAAGTGTGACAAAAAAATGCTGCTCTTTTAAGTTTTCTTACTTGATAGAGAACCGCCTTAAACCAGATTTTGGCCAAGGAAAATTAACATCAACTAGTGATACATTTAGATGAGTCCGGACCTTTTAAACAGAGATGGAGCTGCAAGTCAACTGCACAGATACTACTAAACTACATCATGAGGAACAACTAGTATAGAAAGAGCAGTGCATTCAAGAGCAATTTTATATTGAAGTTTTTTCGTTGATGCAATGAGTTACTCGAAGTTTGATCAGTAAAAATCGAATAAAAAGTTGGGAATTGCGTGCTTTTGAACGTATCCATTAGCGGCGCACTCCCCACTTTCTGTGGGGAGTGAATCTTCAAAAAAAAAAACAAAAAAAAAAAAAAAAAAAGAACGTTCTATTTAAGTCAGCTATAAACTGAAAGCTATTGTCTATAGGAAATCCACCACCAGAGAACCTCGCACTCTGCTCAGTGCATGTATGAACTACATGTATAAAGGTTTAAGTTGCAGATTATTTATGTATTGGTACATGTACCTACATTTTCTGTATTTTTCGTTGTATAAGGTTATTTCCGTCTTCTCTGCGCCGGATATTTAAATTCGCCATACAACTTGTTTGATCCAACATTGGTTATTTCTATGTATTGTACGACAATATTGTATATACTGTACATGTATACGTTTCCAGATAATTTATTGAGAAGTAATTTGCTATTCATATTAGTGGTCAAATTTTCCAAGAAGATTGGCCAGCAATTTTACACATGTGCTTTCAAAAACCGTTTTGCCAGAAGATCAAGTCACAAAACAGTAAAAGGTTCAGTTTCATTTTGAAATTCAATAGAAACTTTACTTTTTTTGACTCAAGTGCATTACCAAAGCCATTTTACAAATTGCCCAAATTTGCAGCTTGTATAGATCATACAATAAGAAAAGTATGCAGCAGCGATAAAAACGAAATGACATCTACAACGATTGTTCTTATAATGCAAAGTCACTATAGCTGGCCACTTTGAAAATTAGGACCTGAATTAGAGCATTTCCAATATAATGCATTCCTAATTTAATTATAGGGGTATGAGGGTGCGCATTATAGGCTATCCAATTTTCTCATAGAATTGAGCAGAATCAGACATTAAAGAGTATCGGACACATGCATTCACCTTTGATGGAGGTTGTACATTATAGAAAGCATAGATGTCACGACGGATACGGTAAATTTGCATTTACCTGAATGCAGGTATGTTGCGTAGAGGCAAAAAAGGTGCATAATGTGATTACTTCAGGCTCGGTACCTTATCTGTCAGCCTCAAGGCAAATGTCAACTAAGAATCAAAGAGACAAAAAATGTAGCGCTACAAAAAAAGGTCCAATGAGAAAAAAATAGAAAAAAGTGTTGCCAAATGAATAGAAGAGTTGAGAAAAAAGGTGGGTTATAAATCGATGTTTCGCTCCACTTTCTGGGAAATTCCTATAGAAAAGTATACAGGAAGAAAGTCGTATGCCGAATACGGTGGAATCTCCCTACGTTGGCACAGCATACGTAAGACGTTGGGCACTGAAGAGATGCTAAATTCTGAAGGAATTAAGGTATTTTGCATATTTAAAGGTGTTAAAATCGTCATTTTATGCCGCATGTTATTGAAATAGTTTTACAGTAGTATTTTTGAAGAAATTCTGTAATAATCCGCCACATACTGTGTCCGTCAGGTGGAAAGTCGAGAAGTTGAGAAAAGAAGCTATACTGAATCTCAAAAAAGCCTTTATTGTCAAAATATACACTGTGTTACTGTTATTATTAACCTTTTCAAAGGAAAAAAGGCGCTTTTCGCAACTATTGCTGCATTTGCTGAAATGATTTTCATCACAAAACACAGGGGAGATATTTCCAATCCAAAACAATTTACATGTATACATGTATTATCAGTGATTACTAACTTTTGGGACATTCGGCGTAAAATACCTGTATATTCTCAAAATTGGAGAGAAACACGTTTTCTTACAATACGTTATGTGGATTCGGATAAACAGTCACACGATTAACATTTAAGGCACACGATCTTGAATTTCGAGTTTGCCATGCGACACAATTACATTTACAAAGAACGATGTTGATTATAACATTTAATTTGCATTCAGACTTGACGGATGATTTTTGGAAAAACTGCAATAAATTGGACTAGATTTTCATCGAATCTATTACAAGCTGTTTCATTGCAGTTTGTGGACCACCCTATACGAAATGCCGTCCAAAATGGAGCAGATCCCAGCCTACAGGGGTGCCCAAATGTGGAGGTTGAGTCACTTTCAATTATTCCAACTTCGTTACTCCTTCAAATTTATCAAGAAACTATAATCCATTCGAACTCATTACTCAAATTTTGGTTTTTTTAACCTAAATTTCGAGAATTTTTGTGAAAACCGCCATTAGGGTGGCCTACAACATTCTTGGCTTCAATTTTCAAACCAAATTTGCTCCTTAATTGTTTCGATTTCTTTGTGGCTAGCCTACGCGACACTCAAAAGTCCTTGCGTTTACACCAAAATGCATAACAGAAGCATTAATTACCTGGGCTGGAAACTAGAAAAGATGTCCTAGAAAAGTCCCCATTTTATTTTCTGCGCTATTCAGTCCGCGATTAAGATAATTGATTACCGCGTTACAATATTTAAGCAAAATACTGGGTCCATGTGTCGTGCTATTACTGACAAAACATTAATTTTCTAGTGTTTTGCAAGCATGCTCTTAAATTTACATAACGATTCATGTTCTTGCCAAATGTTATACCAAAATGGTATAAACCAGGAATTCAGCTGAGACGATTAGGAATGAGTAATTGTTGATCTCATTTTTTTTACTATTCCAATCATGCAGCCTACCTAAGTTCTCAATTCATCCATCTCATTTTTGGACATTAGCCTTACCCATTTTAGTAAACTACTTGCAGAGCGGTATAAAAATGGTATTTCGCTACATCGGAAGAAGGATGACACGGATTAAGTGATGGATGAATATTTATTTAGGTAATCTGAAAATTCTTACTAAGACTTAGGCAGTAATTTCAAAGATGCTCGGTCAGTATAAGGCTGTATACCAATTTAAATTTGCCCAAGTAGCACATTTACTATACTTGTACAACGCAAATTATTTAACAGGCAATAAACACTCGACGCGTAATTAACACAAGAATTCGTGCACTATTATACACTGTAGTTGAAATTTACCTCGTTCGTAATTACTGTAGTTAATATCACGCCCCTGTGTGTAATAGTTTAACTAAATCTCGGCGTTCACCCTGCAGCTATAGTAGTAATTTCTAGAAAACATGTTTTGAGGATTAAATGCTTTTACAGTCGTTAAACACTAAAGTCTAAGGCATTAGTTTAATCTGAATTCGTCATGACGTCACTGAGCTGGCTAACCGGATTATGCGACATACGATCTAATCATTTTATGGTTTTTACGCTGGTTTTTTGCTTTTGTTTTTTTTGTATTGTTATCCATGCGCGCATTGTTTGAGGAAATGCGTCAAACAAACAAGAACTGATGCAAAAAAACAAAAACTATATCAAAAGCAAAAAATCAGATATGCGAATTCATGGCCACATTCGTCACATCATTCGCTCGACCTCATCTTCTGACACCTTCTATAATTTGCCAGTATAATTTTGCCTCCATCCTTTCATGTTGGAACCATTCATAAAAACGGAATAGGTGATGCCAAAATATGGTCGTTGGCTTTTTTATCCTTCCATTTTTGTTTTCCTCATGGTGAGGTTGGCGCATATATCCATAGCCGCACGCAATCGCAGCCCAGCTTGATAAATTGCCACCTTGTTAGGCGGCGCCACGAGCCACACAATGCGGACAATGCTAACTACGAAATGATTTATAATTGCATCGGCCGTAAAACTATGGCTCGATGGCCGCGTCAAATTTTCAATTGTGAAGTTCTGGACGCTGCTGGTCCGGTGCGGCGTTTATGCGATTCGGGCAAATGAGATTAAGAAGCTATAGGGCATTATTTGCGCACAATGGCACCACGAGAAATGAATGATAGATAATTGTTAAGTGCGTGCGCTTTCTTTTCCTTCTTCTTCATCTTCGTCCACGGGGCCGAAATTGAAAACGCTACAATAAGAATTTGAATAAAAGTCACTCGTGTGAAGGTGATAAGCATATCAAAAGTGGAGCTGGCCGCTTTTTTTTCCTCCGAGCAAAAATCGTGATTGCAAAAGTTGAATTCCGCCCCCACCTCGGGCTCACCTAGCCCAATTTTTCCGTACGCCGCACTCCCGTGGCTCATCAGGAATCCCCTCCAGAACCAAGATGGCCGACGGCGCGCGTCAGCGAAGGGGTTTACACCTCGCCACGCAAGGTCTCCCGCCGCTTAGCCCCGCGTTACCTGTCTGCGAGGTCCACCCACACTATTCCCATACAGCGTGCACTGTTACAGCTTGGACCTTGGACTTCCCAAATCCAGCGTGCGAAGACCGGAAATCGGTTCTACAAACGTCCGATCGGTTCCATAGCATATTGCAGGTGCACTTTGGAGTATTCAACGTCACCTGCCTCAAACTTCATCCGCGATGGACAAAAGTTTGAGAGCCAAGCTACAGTATATGGTTATGAATCGCACCGTGTAAAGCATATAGTGAATGGCTGCTGTTCATAATTGGTAAATATGAACAGCGTTTTAACATGTGAACAGACGCAGATATTGATATATAGTACAGAGTTGGTGCAAGCCATCATGTTTTCATATTGAAGCGCTACAAAGCGTTGCAAACCGTGCACCAGGAAAGTACTGTACCTGTAGAAAAAAAACACTCGTTTACTTGACAATCTAAAACTATAGATCGTCTACGAAATATTTTTCTATAGAATACAGTATCATATTAGCGGTACTCAAACAGACGAACTAATTTTAGCGAAACTACAATGTCGGCCTTTATGAACAGCCCATGAAAAACGAGCTTATCTTATATTAATTGGCCTGAAATTGACCTTATATAAACTGTATGAGTTATATCTATCTCTGAAAAGATATACAGTGCTTGCTACGTTATTTTCTTATTGGTGGTGTGGTTGTTGGTTACAAAAATAACCGTGAAAACATCTTATAATCATGCAATAAGCCTCGTTACAAGGATATGGCTTGCTGTCACTTTGTTCATTTCCAGTGATAAAAACTTTAATACTAGCTTATTATTTCTAATGATCGACATTTAATTAACTTTAGAATCTGACTAAACTCATCCATTTACATACCTAATAGTCCTAATTTATGAATTGAAAGATGTCCCAGAAGAAACTGCTACAAGTATAGTTCTAACCCACGTTTTCCGAGTTCAATTTTGCAATGACCTCTGCGGTTGGTCAAGCCAATCACAGAGCTCCATTTTCAAATGAGGTCAGCAGAAGTGCTATGGCCGTTTTTAAAAGGTCGACATTGCAGTATGCAGAATGTCGATATTTATGAACGGCGATAGCAGTTCTACTGACCCCTTTTAAAGCTGCCCTTTGGAAGGGCCGTTCATAAAGGTCGACATTGCAGTTTCGCTAAAATTAGTTCGTCTGTTTGAGTACCGCTATTATAAACTATTTACCAAGAACACACTTTAAAGCACGTTGAGAATGCATATACACCTAGCGTGTAATTTTTGTTTACTATACAGCGTGTACATGTATAATTGCTTATGTTACAAGGAAAGTTGCGTTTCATGTATATTTTGAAAGTTTGTTCACCTATACCAAAATAATTTTTTCATAGCTTCTGCACGTCTACAGTATAAATCATGTTCCAACGTTGTCTTTATAATGCCTATATGTTTTATAATATGAGGAAGGTGAGAAGGGAAAATTTAAAACCTTGCCTTATAAAATGGGGTATATAGCGGGTAAAAATAGTTTCAAGAAGCCATGGTTAATACTGTTCATTGAATGCAATAAGCTTGTCCATTTCGTGCAGGTTCTCACCACTAGAGGACGTTGTCCGCATGATCTATTTCGCCTTCTTGACTGACACTCCATGACGGCCATATTCTTGAGAAGGCCACTAGCGAGGATTTTGCATTTCAAGCCATTCTTCGAGAATTGAGATTCAGTGGGTGAACGTGGAAGTTCAAGACAGTTATACTTTCACGCTTCTTGAACATGACTATGGCGTAGGCCAAGAAGATTTCATGAGAAACAGGAATCGTATTAAATGTATATCAGATAATTATCATTTCCTTAACTGCATGGGTATGTTTTATACATTAGCCTCTATAGAAGAGTTAGGTGCACGATCTTCGTAGACAGCTACGATATTTCACTCCGCACAATTTCAACACATCCGAGCCATTAACTCCCACGCACAATCCTACCATTTTCAACTGGGCATATATATTTGTTATGATTTAGAACATTGTTTTCGCAAAACTGTTACATGTCACGAGCGAAGGTAAGGTTGTTGCGGCACAGATGTCATAAAGCATGCTTAGCCATCGAACGCAGAACCACTCCTCTGAGCTCGGACCCATGCACGGGATACTAATGTAACTTGGATGGGCAAAAAAGGGGTGCCACTGACACTAAAATGTGCATGGTCAGGTCAAAGTTAAGATAATTTCACTAATCCAGGGTAAAAAAATTCCCATTTTTCAGATGATTGGCAAGCGCTTAGCAGATCCATTCGATAACGTCCCGTCAGGGTAGTTCTTTGATGACAGTCCTTCAATCATCTTTCATGAATCCTTAGCGTAACAATCAATTAAGGTGCTTTATCTTCGACGAGAGAGTCGATGCCCATGGTCAGCTGTTAATCTGCCTAAACTGCCAATTTGGAGGTTTTTTAAGGCTGAACAAATTCTGTCGCAGAACCTAGGCGTTGCATCTTGGGTTCTCTCAACATGTGCCATCTCGCCAGTGTCATTGCCAGGACCGCACAAGAAGTCGTTGAAAAAAAAGTCTACGGACACCGTTTCGGTCATTTGCGCCATGCGGACAACTTCGTGAAGTGCACCAATTTATTTCGTTTCGCAGCAGCACGATAAGTAATTTGTTATTTTGGGCGTTGTCCAGTCAGACTGCCTTTGGAAGATGTCACATATGCCAGTTGCTGGTCAATGATTAATCTCTACGGCTTTTTAAACGAGGTGTATTTTCCGACAATTTGAGGTTTAAATGAAATTATCTGAGCAAGATATCCGCTCTTGCTTGCGCCAGTAACATAAAAAAATCGTTGTGACAAGTCTTACTTTCCACCATACGCGTTTTAGGGGGTAATTTCCTGACAATGACATTGCATCTTGCGGAGCATTTCATAAAAAAAGATTTTAAAAGTCTGCTGAGGCATGAACGAAACGCCTTTCTGGTGCTAGTTTACAAAAATAGCAATGAGAGACGACAGGTATTCCATGAACCTGAATTGTAAACGCCAAACAAGTAAACTTAACCTGCCACTAGAATACTAAAAATGATGAAAATGAAGAAAAGAAAAGAGTAGAAAACGGTTTCTTTCAAGATCCGTGTACATAAAACTCTTTCAGTAATAAACAAATCAAAGAAGAATCTAAGCCAGTGCCAGAATACATACTACACTTGGGTAAATCACCCTCCCCCCCCCACCATATGGCATTTGCTTGCTGACTGTAGGGTACTGAGTGGAATTTTGAATTGAAATATTGAAAAATAAAAAATGTTCAGTTTTGTCATCATGCTATACTGATATAATGTTCCGGTAATTTATGCGGTTACTGCATTAAACCAGGAAGAAAAAGTTCAAGATGTTATGGTTTGTTTAATACCTCATTAGAATAACCGTTCGATCAAGACATGTTAAAATAAGAGCTTGGCGAAGTGGAACTTGAGTTCGTCAATCGACCTGATTTAGGTATAAATTATTTATCAGAAGGAAAGTAACAGGTGACAAATAACGTGTACTAAAGTGCATAGGTAGCACAAGTTTATTTTTTGAGATTTCTCAGTTTTTGAAGTTTGTTCTCAAAATAAATTTAGAAAAGAAAATACACCTTCCATGCAGGTGGTCAAGTTAGTGAGTTTTTGGGTTTACGTTTTAGCATCGACGTATTTCAATTGCAAAATGATTCTTTCCTACTCTTTGCTGAAATTTGCTCTTCAGACGCGAGTGATGGAAGGGTGTAGAAATTTCCCCATAATTATTAGTCAGCGTTGCTTACACTTAGATCAAACTGTCTAAAGGCATTAAAAAACACTGATAGCTGCCAACGTGAAAGAGCAGAGAACATAGCCCGTGACAAAATTTCTTTTTGCGGTTCCTTTGACAAGGAGACCAATTTAGTGATGTGACCGACTTACGAAGGTGGTCAACATGACAAGTGTCACTGCATTCGAACAATTTATTCCGGGTTGAATATCAGCTGGTTAGCAGCAGTACGGCACCCTCGCTGATTCTATATGGCACATCTTTGGAGATCACAAATAAACACAGGCAGGCCCACCTCGTTAACCTCTCTTGTCCGAAAACTGGGCGCCTGCAATTCAAAGTTTTCGAGACCATTTCAATTCTGGTTCACGAGAGAACGAGTCAGGGACTCAACATCTCGCAGAGATGAGTCAATACGCCTATTTTGTTTTTAGATTCTTCTCTGCCACCACATGGATTATCAATTAAGCAGCATGAAGGCATGTTTATGCAGAGAATATCTTTGAGGGGAAAAAGTTTATGATTGGCGATGACACCTTGGCATTGTAGTTAAAACGAGATAGAGGACCCCTTCCATCCAGCGCTGCGATGACCAGAAGAGAGAAAAAAAAGAAATTAAATCAAGAATGAAGAAGAAACCCACGGGGAAGTCGTAAAAGCGTTCTGTTGTTGCTATCTTTCTTCTGATTTATGTAATTTCTCATTTGAAACTTTACTGTTGGTTAAAAGGGTTGACCATAGGAGGCTCAGGGAGAGTTAGCGTGGACATGCGCTGCTTAGCTATTCCCCGCAGATTCTTCCTTCATTTACATGATTTGTTTCCTACTTAAAGCGCAGCATAAATATATTTTATTTGCTTATTGCTCCCGTATAAGTAAAGTTTTCCTTTAACCACTTCAATAGCAAACCGATAAACACGATGCAATCGTAGACCATTTCAATTCTTTCCCACGAAGTTGCTGTTCGGTATACAAAAATGCAATTGCGAACCAATGCCAATTCTCCCCCTCATGTTGCTTCTGATTTGCATGCCATCGTTTTCACTTTTGTTTATAGTTAATTACAATGTACCGTGCAAAATGTCTTAAACGAGGATTGCTCCTTGGCCTACTAATATTAGCATGGTATTTCAGATTGTTAATGAGCAAATACGAAGACATAAAAGCAGATCACCGATGCAATCCGACATGCATACTTTTTGCATATATGTACTGTTCTCATGCATTTTTATTTATATAATGCAATTAAATACTAACGCTTAAGCATGTCATAGTATTGGATTTTTCAAGAAGCCTAGAAATTTTGAGATAATAGTAGTACATTTCGTACAAATAATTTGTTTTACTCAATGATTTGGAGCAACAGCAGTGATGAGTAGTAGCAGAACTTTCGAAGCATATGCAATGCTGGAATTGTGGTATAGTCAATGCTTAACTTTGCAGAACACGTACAATATGTCACAGT
Source organism: Ommatoiulus sabulosus (assembly GCA_034697705.1). Taxonomy (NCBI): domain Eukaryota; kingdom Metazoa; phylum Arthropoda; class Diplopoda; order Julida; family Julidae; genus Ommatoiulus; species Ommatoiulus sabulosus. Next base: position 22,932 of record JAQGAO010000089.1, on the reverse strand, counting down.
ATTTTACAGTGACCTTGTATATTACAGTATACAGTTGTACAATTAGTATATTGATTTCGTGCTTATGCATATCATGCAACTGAACATAATAAACGGCAGAAAAAATATGTAGAGGTTCAACTAAGGATGCGGGATGCCATAAGAAACAACAACATGGTCACTCGATTAGTAACCCGCTCATGTAGAGCACGTGCTGCTGCCTGGTGGAGGATCAAAGTCTATCATAATCATTACAAAACGAGAAATTCTTGATTTCTCAACTCAACTTGCATAAACAAGAAATAATACATACTATACACGACTTGCATCGAAATTGCCCCCAACGAGAAGCCATAAAGCACCTACCCTGGACCTTGCTTGTCACAAACCCAGATTAGCACTTGCAGAAACAGGACATGTTAATACTCACGGACACATCGGAATACTGATCGATGCTAAACAATAGGTTTTATAGGGCGATTCGTAAAATTTGATTCAGTTTGTAGACGAGGAACCCCCGCGGATATTTCAATGTAGAATTTTATAAATCAATTCAGCGAAAAGGAGAACGATCGCATAATTTTTGTCGTTTCGGTGCTCTCAGAAGCTTGACGCCTTTTCCAGAAAAGTAAGTTACTACCATCCTCATCCCCGGCATACCGTCACCATTTGACATACTGCAATTTTGGAGGTTGACATTTTCATGTGATCAACCGCGACATTAAAATAAAAAAAATTGTGAAACAACAAATTTACCGAGTTATGATGACCTTACCGCAGAATTCGTATACAAATAAGTGGACATTGAAATACATGTATATAGCTGGGACAAATTAGATCACCTTGTATAGTTGACCTATTGAGGTTTGGTAAATAACTTTATAAGGCACAGCGTAAAATGTGCCCCTGAAGCAGTTCAGGGCTTTGCATGATTGGTCATGAGCATCACGAAATGGTATCACTACAAGTGAATAAGTTACCTTTATACTGTACTAGCTGGAAGGCCCGGCATTGCCCGGGTGTACTTACCGATTGCGACGAGGTACTGTAGGCCGAATGATTGAGTTACGAATCATGACCGCAGCGACCCATACCACTTCAGCAAAGGCGCTTCATGGTAAAACTTTTTGCCATTAAGGGTCCTTTCAAAAAGGACGTCCTTTTAGAATGGCCCCTGAGCCACATTCATGTACAAACCCAGCCAAATACAACTCTTGTTTATATAAATAGATATACTAGGGGTACTCACACAGAAGCTTTATGAATCGTACTCTAGGGGCCGTAAAGCTCGTGTGCCAAAGGAATACATTAATTGGTATAAAAACAGTGACAACCTTGAGTGAATTCTTAGACAATTAGCATGCCGATTTGGCACACGTTTCACGGCTGCCAACGTGCGATTCGTAAAGCATCTGTCAGAGTACCCCCATTGCATTTGACGTTGTATTCTATTTAACTCGTACAAATGTTGAATATATAAAATGAAAATAGAAGGCAGTATTTGTCAAAAATTGTGGTGGTAATGGACCAGAGATTGGACGGAGATATAAAAGCTTAATAAAATTTACTGCAATATTATTTTTTATATCAACTTTTTACGATCTCGTTATATAGTTTATAAATATCTCTAGTTAGCAATTAAATTTTAGCTTTATTCAGTTACAATTTTTAAAATTAACCATAAACCTAAAGGGTTTTCAAGAATCGTGTTAATTGCTCATCGTTCAAAAACATTTGCTTTCATACAGGAAACGAAGATTATTTAATTGCGACCGGTCATAAAACGTGTTCCCTGAGGATGACGACTAAAAATTCGATTCCTAAACTAGTTCAACGATAGATAGCCCAACACGGTGATATATAAAAAACCTTAACGACCGTTAAAATTCCATTTATCTTTACAGTATTTTCGAGGAATTGATACGTAAAGGGTATTTAATGTCGGTGTCAGTTTTAAAGTGTGCAAAAACTTCACAAATGCATTTGAAACATCGATGTTCCAATCATGTTATCGCAATAAAAACGATCAGGGACATATAAATGGATAAACATACACGTTTCTCGTTGATAATTAGCATGTACCGAGTTGGCCATTCTAGGAAATGCGCGTGGAATATACTCGAAGTCAAGGCGCACGAGTATAATACGTATGTGGGAGAAAAATGAAATATGAAAAAGCAAAAATGGCCACTAAATTAGCACTTGGGGTAAAAAGTGAGCCGCAGATGAATAACGAAGAGTGGCCTTGGTAATAGCTCGGTGCAAAATGGAGCATGGCAAAGGCCAATGCTAATTTGTTAAAATCATTTCACGCAATTTCTGATATGAACCTCTTTTCTTCCCTTAACAGCTTTGGACGTCCCTCGATGATTACATGCATCTATTCATTTCTTTTTCTTAATTCCTAATGCACCAAAAAGGCGTTTCCTCGTCTTATTCACTTATGGAAGAGGGCTACCTGGGTATCATTAGTGGACTTTCAATCTTTTTTTTTTTAAACTTTTTCAAATAAACACACGGTATCGCGGCATGAAGTCTCTGGAAACATTGCGCAAAACGGCCTTCAAACGAATAACTACTCCGAAATCGTTTCGAAAATAATCAGGTGTATGTGTGTGCTCTCTGCAGGGTTTCGCTGACCAATGCATTCCCACCATCAAGGATGACCATGCAGCTCAATCCAGAGTCCGCATGCAGTCGTGTTTTGTTTTGCGGTTGGAAAGCTCAACCCATGAACAAATTGGTACAGAATGTAACGTTCGTTTGCGGAGAAATTCCCCGAGCGGTAATTTGAGTGCAATTTTTCTAGTTATAAATTAAGCAAATATATCCATTAAAATATACGGCATGTAAAATGACTTTTGCCAAGCTACAGTATATCTAGAATATGTTCATTAATGTTTTCTTCTAAATTGTGTGCGCGCCTGAATCCCACCTGTTGACACAGATGGCGAAATTACTACTGATGACAAAACAAAAAGAATTTGGTTCAACTCTTGAATTCTTCCACCTAAGGCAGAAAAATACAGAACCCCTGAAGATTAGTCATCATTTTAGGTGAAATAGTCTTATTCATTCGAGAAGCATGAAAAGCATGAAAATAATATTTATAGCATCGATCGCTTACAATCTGCATTCGTTACCATTAATTGAAAGTTTCTGAATTATTTCTGTTGTAATAAAATAATTTTGTCATGGCTATCTTCCTTCATTATACAGTAGATGTGTATTCATTGTCATAATACTATGGTTTCTGTTCTAATACCATAAAATTAAATTATATAACTCTATACCAGTATTTGTCTTATATTTTACTAATCGGTCATCTATTAATCCGTTAATATTTCACAAGTATACAGTAAAAATGAAAGTAAAAACAGTGCATATATACTATACATGTATAGTTATGGCAATTTCAACTATTAGTTGATCATCTTTTGTAGTCAGCCAAATATTTAATAAAATTAAGATAAACCAGATATGGTAACCATGCAGATAAATTACGTTGTATATCCGCGGTCAGTCATGTAGTTTTGAGTTAATTACAATATTGGAACTATTGGACAAAACGATTAAACCAGAAAAGATACTCGAGACAATAAGATTATATAGCAATGTCAACATTTCCTATAGGCCAATTTTATGGGTTTTAGGTACCATAAAACTACACGAATACTAAGTATCAAATATGATTTTCATGAAAGATTTGATAAATAGCAGGTTATCATGAAAATCAACATGCGATACAGTATGTCCCGGGGGCATAAAATACCAAAGTAAAAATACATGGAGATCGATGTATGGATATCCATCAATTTCCTACTTCAACTTCATGTACAGTATATGGTTATGTGTGTATAATGCGCTATACAGTTCGCATATCAATATGAACACCGGAGGACAGGATTAACAATAGCATTAATAAACGTGTTAGTCCGGAATTACTTGTGCGTTACAATCAAAGGCCTACAGCTACTTCAAAAATGAAAAAGTATATGTCCAGACGGCTGTGACCGTCTTTACATAAATTTGACATGGATGTATGGACTGCATTTAAACTTTAGAGAATTATTCAGCATGCAGATTATACTGTAATTTTATCGTCAAACAAACATGTGCTTGTAATTACAACTAACTTACTATGCATTATACATATACACTGTATATGTAAACAAAACCCATTTTAACAGCGACCATCATTGAAATTTCTCTATCAAATAGTATAGAACTCGTTTCGTGTGCAGCAACTGTGAGCTTGCATTGCATTTCTGGCAGATAAATTGCCAGCTAATTATTAAGTGTCTCAAACTTTGGTTCTAGTTAGGTATAGATGGAGGTATAAACAAGCACACTCCAGTTTTGAAGATTTCATTCCGACAGCGACGTTGATTAAAAAATATTGATGAACTTAGCAATACGTTTAAGAATATTTAGTATTGATTGTACGTGCATGTTATCTTATTGGCAAACAAGAAAGTCGTCAATTAACATGACATATCTCTGCAACACGTTTTAATGGATCAGCAAAATTAAAAAAAAAAAAGTTAAACATCTTCCTCATATGCAGCGTTCTCTGCTAACGGCAACAATGTACTACATGCATATAGTGATTACCCTGTGCTATTTAGTTAGAGACGCTGCATATAGTTATAGTTCCCTGATGAAATCATGCTTAATGTGCAATTCTAAGAATTATAGTGTCATAGTGAGAAAAGAGTTTTAAAACTTCTATAATACTTGGAATTGCACATTAAGCATGATTTCATCATGAACTGCATGTATACTCTATATATTCAGTATATATTCAGTGTCTCTAACTAAATAGAACCAAAGTTTGAGACACTTAGCTACCAATGTATTTTACAGAAAGGCAATGCAAGCTCACAGTTGCTGCACACGAAACGAGTTCTATACTATTTGGTAAAGAAATTTCAATAATGGTCGCTTAGTGGTTTCATGTACATGCAATTATGCCAGGACTTCCGATATTTGGGTTGGTCGGTTCGTCTGCTTTGACGTCTGAACGATATCTTTGGGTAATAGCGAAGGTTTTCGCTAACCTCTTGATAACTGGTTATACGTGTATATACTCTATATACTCGTACATCCCCCGGAGTTAAGCAACTGCAAACATCAAAAATTCATGATAGAACAAAAGAGGTTAATTTGAATAATAAATTCATATAGTTTAATTCTTCTTCTGAAAAAATATTGATAAGCTTTCATGAATTATAAGGGCAACGCCTAACTGCAGGGGAAGATAATTTAAGATAATTACTCCGAGTGCGCGAGTTAACGGTTTACGAAACGAAAATATAAAAACCTCAAAATTGCGGAACTATATTACGCATAAAATATTACTTACTTCAAATGTCTCAATAAAACTGAATATGCAAACGCTTAACTCACGTGAAGTAAAACACCGACATCAAAATGCCATGTTGAAAATGAATGATTGTGGGTTATTTTACAGATTTTTTGTCGGTTCATGTATGTTCGGTAGTTTATAGGTATATAATCGATAGATTTCCACATGAATTTGCCAAATGGAAACTAATTAAGCGACGACCTTCAGAGTATATTATTGAGAACGCCCACCGCATGTAATTATTTAACAGACAGTATACTGTATCTAATTGTTAATTTATAAGATCGTGAATTAACTCAGTATGCTGCATTCGGTCACACATTTCTTTAATTCGGTTCAGTTTTAAAGAGCGACAACAATATCTTGTACCGAATCTAAGTTAATTAAAACAACAGTCTAGTCAAGTGAATTGTTCGGGTAATCAGTGTGTAACAAGAGTTTTTGAAAGCGCGCACAAAGTTGATTCATGATCAACAACCCAATTCTTGACAAACCGAAAACATTGTAGTTATATGCCGGTATATACTGTACTTTCCAAAGTTCCAATCCAACCACTTCCGACTGTCTTTCGATCAACGGAAATTGGCAGTTGCAACGCCCAATTTCAATCAACTATACGAAATAATCGATCGCACATTAAAGTTGCTGCGCTCTCGTTTGTTTTAGACTATATAATGTACAGTACATCCTAAGAGAATTTTTCGGTTATTCCCGTGGAATTTTCCATCGAGATAGATTACCTAACAAAATACAAGAAGTTAATACTCTGCTACCAAAAATGAAATTCGTTGACAAGTCAAACCTATCGCGCACCCTGGGTGCGAGTATTTCCCCCACCTTGACCGGCGGAGTGGTCGGTGCACATGCATGCACACCTCCTTACAGTAAATATGTGAGTTAACGACTATGGTTCTTTTTGTAATACAGCTGAGTTTAGGAAGGGCTTAGCATGCACACCATAAATTAAGACTTAGATAAAATTGTCTGACAAGCCAAATAATTAATGTCAGGAGTTACAAATTATTGCTGAGTTTAGAGCTGTAACGTACACTTTACATTTGCGGTCCGATTTGCCTTCTTTAATAATTATATCAAGGCTTTGTTATTTTCAGATTTAAAGCGAAATAATCTGTTTCGGAGCATGTTCTCGCATATTTAAACGACTTACAAAACCAACGCCCTTCTATGCACCTTAGGACCAAGAAATCAGGCCACTCAGAATAGATGTATGCACAATTCTTTTTTTGATCTCACCATGCGCTCGTTCTCCAAATTTATCTTTTTTATTATCCAAACATTAACGACGATGGAATTTCCGTAAAACTACCATTTTCACAAATAAAAAATATACGTTTGACAGAAATGGGTTATTCGTCAGAGAAAAACACGACATGTTCGTACAAATTGCATGTATTTTTTTAATTAAGAAATTAATTATTACGATGGCCTTTAATTAGTTCCTGTATGTCGTTTCAAATGAAATGGCGCGGGATCGAGTGTGTTTTTTATAATGATACATGTACTTTTAGTTTCAGAAAAGTAGTTTCTTCAATTTAGCTTAAATTAAGCTGAACATGTAGTTATAAAAATATTGCATAGCGTTTAAAAACACGAAATAGCATGTTTTTCCACGATTTTATAGAGAATTCGTTTAGCATTTTTATTATATTTTACTTTTAAATTACACATTACTGTCAACACACAAACAGCAAAAATACATGGCTTTACATGTATTGCTGTTTGAAACTGAATTTAATTAAATAAAGGTGAAAAATGAAAGTTAGTAAGCATCAACAATGATACAAACAATTTGTCAATGAATTAAAATCGCTTCTCGTAAGTTCACTGTATAAAGTACTGCATCCTCCTGAAAGATATTCACAGCATGCATTGCGGTTAACCTTTGCCCTAAAATTTTTTCGTATATCTCAATTATACGTACAGAATATGACACATTTTTCTGTAAGCATCAACGAAATACATGTATATCAGCTTAATTCACCACATAAATTTCATGTGTTTCATGAAATTTCAGGTCTCAATTATAGCTTCATGAAAATTTATCTCTTTGCGCGGAACTAAGAATACTATTTAAATTACAGCGATGTCTAACAACTTAAGTGCTAATAAAACTTAACAAGAAATAAATTATAAAGGTAATATACGAGTGATCCTGTGTACGTTATTTTAAAAAAATAACTTAATTGACGCACGCTAACTCGAAGCGTTCCATCAGGTACATGTAGTTTAAAAATGAATATAAAAATGCGAGAAAATTAAACAAACTTGGCTAATTACAAACAATACAAAGTTGTGAAATTTATGACGTGCGATTGGTCAATGCTCCCATAGAAAGGCATTTTTTTTTCTATTTTTTAGGGCGACGCTATAAACGGTTGGTTGGTTGGTAGTGGGGGCTTAAGGGCGCAGGGGGCAGCACAGACGCTATAAATGAAACATTTTCGAATAACTTAATTTACCTACTGTATAAGTATGCATGGCAGTATAGAAAAATAAAAATAGAAAAGTTTAAATTCAGTCTACAAACTAATGTTAACTCCATGACACTTATCTCGTGTTTATCTTATTAAATGCAACATCATACGATAAACGACACGTCTCTTAATTACATTTACATGCATATAAATGATTATAAAGATCAATATATTTTAACAGAATACATCAGAAGAATCAACGTAGGCTAATTAGCACGTGAACGTCATTGTAAGAATTCGTGTCTAAAACAAATGTTTGCAAAGCAAAGCATCTGTATACAATAAATTAAAACCCAAAACTTGTTACAGCCCCGAAGAAGCCTTCGTTTCTTTGCACAAGATGGCGTGATTTATTAAGCATATCCATTTGGGCCGGCTGATTGTCTACGAGTTGCTCGTATATCAGTCGACAACTCCTTTAGCTATACAAGGTACTAATTTGCATTTACTTTAGGAGCTTATTTGAGTGATATCTATTAGTTTATATCTAATCAATTAAATAGCAGCAATCATAATTAAGTAGCGCGTTAAAGCGAGTATGTTTATCTAATGCTATCATTGCAACGATCTTTGCCTCGAGACCCGCGTTAATGGTAATTACTCGAGATTAAAGTGATTACCGATGCAAAACTCAAAGGAAAATTAATTTTCTTGGAAAGGTTGCTTTCTCAACTGCGTCATAATTGCATTGCATTCGCTAAAATGGCAATGGAGAAATTTACATTTTCTAGACATTTAAATTAAATTATGTACCAGTAATAAATAATTCAAAATCATGTCGTTTTCCTTTTCTTTCTAGGAACTGTTATCCCGAATATACGCATAAGCGGAATGAAAATCCACTAATCTTTTCCAATAAAGTAAATCTATATATGTACATAGAGTTATAGTTAGTCAGAAACTTGTCGTCTTTAACGATCGTTGAAGCAAAACAATCCTTGATTACGCCTAATACTTTAATAGTGTAGAAAACGACGCCAGGTTTTATGTAAAAATTGCCATAATATCTGCTTGCTATGCAACTGATGATGTCGAACAATCTAGCATTTTATAATCGTCATCACACCCGTGTTATCGTTTACAAATTGAAATATCAAAACCATCTTTTAAGTCAGGCTCAACTTTATGGATGCCTAGGAGACAAAAAAGCACGTTTAATTGCTATCGCGTAAGATTTTATGGGCTGGAATTGCCTTATAAAAGAGTGGGCTTATTTCGAAACTTTGATTATCTTACATTTATTATGTATCTGTGTCAAAAAAAAAAAAAAATTGTGACTGCTGCTTCGCAGTTTCGCTTTCCGTTTTTGGTTGGCAATTTTCGCTCAAGGGTTGCAAATTATCAATGCGCCTGGTCACCATTTCTAATGTGCAGGTTCTCATGCGGTGGTGGTTAAAAAACAACGTGGTGCTTTAATCGGTCACGGATCATTTCGACGCATTGGCAAATCAAACGCAAATTACATCAATATTCATATAAATTCGATTATACTGTAACCTTGGTTGAAAGCGCTGAACAGGGGAATTTCGCATAAATCTAAACTTTATTCAGCCTTCTCACTTGAAAAAAAGCTAAATTACGATAATCGTTATGAATATATACTGTAGTTTAAAGGCTGATAAATTTATTTGGTGGGTTGTGCCTAACTCAGAATAAGAGGGGTTGTCAGACAGAAGCTTTGCGAATCGCACTTTGGCAATCGTAAAGTCGTGTGTGCAAAATCGACACGATAACTGATTTAAAAAGTTCACTCAATGGTTTTCTGTTTTAATCCAATTTAATACATTCTTTTTTGCTGTGACTTCACGACAGTCAAAGTGCTACTGTATTTGCAAAGTTTCTGTCTGACGACCCCTATTGAAGATGGCATTAACGCTGATATTAGTCATCCGAAAAATTAGTAGCTACTGTATAAGTAAATCATGTACGGTATACATGTACTACACATGTGTAGTATATTTTCAACGGTCGATCACACTGATCCCCGGAACAAGCCTCTCCGGAAGTAGTTTCAAAGTTTAAATATACACTCCCACAGAGTATCTTAGTCATGTAGAATATGACACATTTACTTACTACCGTATCCATAGGTGAAAGATAATTACGTCTAATTTTTATGCAATAAAAAAAAATAATAGTAAGCATTCTGTGACAATGAGTCAAAATAGAGAGCGGTCAACGTTAATTGGACATCACGTACTGTAAAATTGTCTAATTACCTAATGCCCTTCACATTTCTGGCGAGCTGGTCATTTGCCAATTATGTCAGTAGTTTTCGAAAACTTAAATTTGTACATGTACAGTACATGTATATTTACATTAAAACGGGTGCATGCTCTGGAGTTTCCCCAACTGAGATTGGAAGTCTTAACGAAAGCATTTAATTTGCACCATTCTACAAGTCTACAATGTTTTACTGATGAAAATATCCTATAAGGGACGTTCATAAAAACGTGATGAAATCCAAAATTTATTTTAAAATGCAATCTACCAATATTTTACTGGCACAAAAATGATAAGCAGGGAAAAAGAGAAAATGCTTTGTAGATTGCCATTACATTTTTCTATTTGCGAATACTTCCTAAACAATTAGTTAAAAAATGCAAATTATTGTTTACATTTAAAAAGTATACTTTACAGAATATGTTCCAAAAACAAGTTTGTTTACATATGATTGCATGAAAACATGTCAATTACTATAAAATACTTTGTGGCTTTGTGATTTACACCGAATGATTAAGTTCCATTGCTTAAATCAATTTATATCGTCTAGCTAACTAAAGAATTGAGCGTTACGTCCAAATGGGGGATGACATACATGTGCATGTATAAATCTGGTTAGGGGCCATTCAAAAAGGACGTCCTCAAGTAGGGGGTAGGAGGGATAGGTTGAGTCACGTACACAATGTGGACAACTCGGACGTCCACTCTATAAAAACAAAATGCCAAATAAAATCGATTTCCAAAGTATAAAAGGGAAATTGAGCGCAATATCGCGTATGTGACGGGTTATAAATTGCAAAGTCAGTAAACGGGTACCTCCAGTCCTGGAAAACCTGGAAAAATCAGAGAACTTAAAAGCTCGATCAGGGTCCATTCGCAAACTTTCAAATTTTCCCAGTACAAATTTGCAAAATTTTCATTTTTCTTGAGCATAATCTCGCAAAATTGTCAACCTTTTCCGAGGTCATCTTTACAAATTTTCCACTTTTTCGCGAGGACAAATTTTCAAAATTTTCCACGTTTTTCCAAGTAGAAATATTCAACATTTTCAACTGTTTTAGAGTTCAGATTAGTAAAATTTTCAACAGTTTCCGAGGACAAGTTGGCAAAATTCTCAACCTTAATTTTTAGAGCACAAAATTTACGTTCTCCAAGTAGGCTACAACTTTGCAAAAATTTTAAAATTTTCCGAAAACAATTTTTTTTTTAAGTTTCGGACGATCGAATGGGGAGCAGGGAGGAAGGGGGTCCTAATTAACCGGACACAATGCGGACAGGGGTATGGGGAGTCCAATTTTGGACAAATTTTGCGGACGTCCTTTTTGAATGGCTTCGTAGATTAAAAAATATATATATATTTAGGCGCATGTTCTGTCCACAACTAAATTACACCTATAGCTTGATGAGTCAATGGTTTGTTTTTGAGCGTTTTGTACGTGACTGGGTACGTGACTTTGTGAGTGATCTAAATGATGAACTTGACATTACGTAAAAAGTCTGCAGGAAAACATCATCGCCAATTTCAGCAATAGCATAGGACGACACATGGTTATGCAATGGGATTTCGTCGTAGGCAACTCACATTATGTACAACAATTAATTAAAACAAGGAAAATAAGGAAGAAATTGACGCCAATTGACCTAAGGCAAATCCTTCCTAATTTTTTGCAGCAAACATGCGATGTCTGAATGCTTATTTTTTGTTCTCGATGACAATGTGGCGTGGCACGGCCTTGAAGATGAAATCGGGCACGCCTCCATGATCTTCATAGGAACGGCACTGCTACGTGTTTTGGAAGTGCAACATGTATTTCAAAATAAATTGTTCATTCATATGCAAGCGATAGCTAGATTAGGAGAAATGTTGTAAACAGCATTCTATATCTATTTTGCTCGAAGGTCTGCATAGAGTTATAGTTCGTCAGAAATAGGCACAGAAAAATACTGCAGTACATTTTATGGCAAAAATATTCTATTTATATGTCTTAAATGGCATCTGTTTTACTAGGAATAAACAGAATGCAAGGTGAAGCCATGGACATGGATTGGAGCTTCAGAACACATTTTTTAAGCAGTAAATTCACACTCTCGCAATGCTAATTTTATAAAAATATCTTATGGTAATTTTCCCTTTAAGTAAAATTGTGATAATGGGTAATTGAAACAATTTAGCACGTTTTCCAGTTTAAACATCTAAAATGCTTTACTAAAATGGCTATTGTTTTTAAGTACGATTGTCGAATTTCCTTCCTGGTAAATATAAGAAAGTCAATGCGGCATTGAATCCGCAGTGTTTTAAGCTTGTATGAACTTAGCTGCCAGTTTTTAAACATTCGTTTCTTTAAAAAGCACAATTTTATGGCATTGTTTCTCAAAAATCAAACTTATGGAAATTTAACCTGACACTATAAAAGGCGTTAATTGCATTACGCTTATCGTACATGCAACAGCGTATTTTGTGTCAATTTAATCTAATTTACATATCTATACTGTTGATCGTAAACGCACTTGATTAGGCGTTAACTTTTAGAATCCAAAAAGTGACATGAATAAATAACATTTTGCAGAAGAACGATTGTGATACTACGACAGCACTTTGATTATGATTTCACGAATTTTAAACTGCAACAAACATACACAGTAAACTATACATGTACGGTATATAGAGTTTACTGTGTATGTAAATACACTTGTTTATCTGGGTTCGGATTAACCGGGTTCCTTTTTTCAAACAGTCATTGTTGAACAAGCCAGCCAAAGTTAAAATTTTAAATTTGGCTCAACTAACTGTTAGGTTTCTTTTGAACACAACCAGTTCTCTATATACTTCCTCCGTTTCTCCGTTTTAAAAAATACAAGTACATAATTTGGACCAATTATTGACAAAATAATGAATTTTTTAAAAGCAAAATTTGTATCGAAAATATTTTTTTTCCAAACTAGACATTGATTTAAATAATGTAAAAATGATTAAACGACCAGGATTTTTTTTACAACAATTCATCTTACAGTATACAGTAGCCTACATGTTCTGTAGCTCGATCAGATGTTGTATGCCTGTATGCATTAAGCGAGGTGCTCATCAGAAATGATTGCTTTAACATTTTCCGTCCATGCTCCGTCCATGGAAATATGAAAGAAATTGTTCAAGCAAGTTGTACTTAGCGCCAAAGATATTTGAGCACCAGAGCATTGTTGTGTAATTTTTGCCTTGCCTTGTAATGAAGTACAATATACAAGTGAAGTTCGGATTTACAGCTATAGATAGTCTTTTGTAATTACATCGGCCATTTCATGGAGAGAATTACAGTTGATATATTTAATTATAATTTAAAATAATTTTATTTTCTGAGAAATTAATGATTCTCAGAAGATATCTGATACAAATTTTACAAAAGCTACGCGATTTTACCAATCAAGAATTTATATTTGAATCAATAATTTAATCATATGGGGTCCCAGCCTATGCCACAACAGACGATCTAGGAACCATTAGCGTGTTACGTTTTGTCTCACCTTGTATATTCCATTTTTTAAATTTTGTGGGATTTCCTGTAAGTTGAGTAGTCATCCGCCTAGGAGAAGATAAGCATTCTCCCTGCAGTTTAACCAGCCGTACAAACGCCCACGCAGTTTATCTGGTTTGGGAAAACACCGAGTTTATAAATTCGTTGGGACACCTACATATATAACGCATTTCGATAGATTTTATATCTAGTTGGTGGTGATAACCGAAACTTTGATTTAGCAATTCTAAAATATGTTAACACGATATGATTTCGATTTCAATGCTACAAAAACAGCATGTGATCCGCCAATTATTCTTTCAGCGTGATTAAATTGAGGTGAAACTATAAGGAAAAGTTGCTTTATTAAGTTCAAGGTGTGGCGAACGCGTATTGTAGAAGACTTATGTTTTGGACACCCAAGATGAAACACCCGATGTATCCCTCAAATAGCAATATACCACTGTCATTTCCCGTCTTGATGTTCATGAACCGAAGTTTACTTGTCAATTTTATGATCTTCTGCATGTATGTGTATCAATTTACAAGAATCGTCCATTGAACGTTGGATGGTCAATGTATCTAACGAATTCCAAAATCCATAATAACGGATAAGTCATAAATGGAACCAAACTATAGGTCTTGCATGGGTAACAAATGCTTAAAATGACTACAGTATATTGGAGAATAAAAAAGCAATGTTCAAATGTGCGCAGGATGTTGGATTCTGAGCAAGCATATTTCTGCTTAATAATCTTAAAATAAAGATTCTCGGCAGCATCCCGTTATATTTGCTCGTTCATCTGATGCTTTAACTATCGCACAAATCTGGTCTTGCTACCTAATTAATTTAAATTAGTCTCATTGGCCTGCATACGGGCAACTTAATACGGATAATTTTTTGCTTAACATTTTCCAAATGAATCATAGGCCTGGTTGATGTCCTTAATGTTTTACACGAGTACACGAGCAGAGTACTAGTGTTCAAAAACAAGTACATGTCAACGCAGTGCTCTAGATGCAAAAAATAAACACGCGAGTCAAAATTGCTTTCTGACATCTCATGCTTGATGGAGAATTTTTTACGTCTCCCTTCGGTGGGCAGCTTAAGGAGGCTTGTATGCAAATTCAACAGATACACGCAATTATTCGCTTTGAAATTAATTAATGACGGGTTTGCTATCTAATTTCCAATCTATGAGAACGGATTTGGAACGAGGTCCCAAAATTTTTATTTTCCCTAAAAGAGATATTGCCATCATTTTTCTTCTTTAGTTTTAAAAGAAATTATTCATACGGAGTATACAATTTTCACGCTATTTCGGAGCGCACGTTTGGTACCACCTTTGATTGTTACCCCCTTAATGGTGAAGGCGGGCCCCCAGGAGGCACCTTCAAACTGCTGTCGTGATGCTACTTCAATGAGACCAAGTCAGGAAGTTCATGGCAACCCATCCATTTCTTCCTGCCAGGCTTGATGGACATCCATTCTTAATGAAGCATTATCTTTAATTATTAATCCATTAAAAACAATTCAAGCAGATAGGCCTAGTAACTTTCTCTCACGATGGCGAAACCTCACGGCGCATGCGCGATGCAACGCTATCGCATGACATGCGGAATAAATATTTACTCTCTAACTGTAATGTATGAAAATATCAAATAAAAGTAACTAATGGAGAGTGAATAGTATTCAATTTAAAGGCTACAAAGTAGCCAATAGTGACCGAGCAAATGTTTGAGTGATAATGTCGGGCAAATAGCATTACAAAGTTTACTTGTGTGACTAATTAACTTCCTAGCAGATATTGCAGTTAACCGGTTTGGTAGATCTTCAGTCACGGACATGCAAACATCTGCAGAACAAATAAACAATGATGGCTTGAACATCGCAACGATATAAAGTCGAATCATTCCATAACACCTTAACGTATCATTCAATTTAACAATCGATTAAAACGTATATATATATATATATTTAGTATATAAAGTCGAATAAAACTGATTTATAATCAGTTATGATAATGTACATGGAAGGAAGATCTACTAAACTCCATCCATCTACAGTGTATGCATGTGTAATAATGTTACAATTCACCTGTAAATGCAGAGTTCTGATATGATATTTTAAGATTATTTAACCAGAATCCATCGTTCCATTTTCCATTGTTATAATATGTACAAGTTGGTGCAGCAATAAAGTCAAATTACATCTTTAGGGAGCCTAAATGCATGATGCATGGTGCGCCTTTCTCCAAAATAGTAACATTGATGTTCTAAACCCATATTTGGTGAACAAAAGTTAATTTGTTGTTGAAATGTTTTGGCCCCCCTGTATTTTGTCATAATCAGCATATGTTTTAGTCCTCGAGCTAATTAGATTATACATGTGCATGTGTAGATACATACTGGCATAGTGGTATCTTGGGTAGACCACGAAATGCAATTAGCTTTTTCAATGTCACATAAAAACTTGTATATTTTAATTATGGGAAAATGAATTCCGTTATTTATAATGTAATATAAAAAGGTCATGGTAATTTTTGCACAATTAGTGCGTAGCATTTTTGATTTGCATGAAACAAAAATGAAGCTCAATTAACGCTGCGTTGCTTCTTTTAATACAAGGAATCGTCTAACGAAAATTGGCCAACATTTAAAAAATAGGAATTCCAGTTCTACCTTGACACACGCGTGATTACATCTTAATTAAACTGAACCTGAGTTCTAGAAATGAAGTCACGAGCCAATCGTAGATGATCAAAGATGTTCAACCTAAAACAGTTTCCAGGAACACTTTATAAATTAACTTACAAACCAATGAATAATAATCTTAACATTTTGAAGCGGATACATGTAGATCTGTATGCTAAATAGCATCATAACATCCTCCGGTTAAATTAAGTTCAAAATTAAGATGGCATTTTAAAGTATAGCAATTTTTCAATTAGAAGTAATATGTAAACATTACCAAAAGTAAACAAGTCCATTAGTCACCGGGTTCAATTAAATAACAAAAATGGCATCATCCTGTTGTGCTAACAAGAAATCCGTGCTGCCCAAAAGCTTCTGTGTGTTATGCTGTAGATCTCCGTCACTGATGCATCGATCGTCCATTAAAAAATGGGTTATTTAAGTTTCTGCAAGCCTCTTGTGGCAGAGATTAGTAAGTACGTGTAGCCTTTTTGACAGATACATATTGCCATACACGCATATGTATAAGGTCTATTGTGTTTTTTAATTGCAAAAAACAGCATCATGCGTTAGTTCATTCACTACAGTATACTAATTTCACTACTTTCAATCACTACTTTGTTAATTTGAAAGAAATGTTCCATTTAACAATCTGCAAAGTTCCCCGCCATGTTAATTTCATGATATTGCTTCATTTTGATATGTAACGTTTTCTATATAAAATGGATTCGCTTTGATTACAGTACGCAACACTTTAGAATTACAAGATAACATAATTACGACTGATCTGAAGACACCGCTATGATGTTTAAGGGTGTATTAAATTTTGCCCTAGAAATTAAGACGCATTTTATGGATGTGACCAAATATCAGAACATACGTATACATGTAGTGCATGTAATGTACATATTTTGGATTATGGGACAATGCAATACATACATCCGAAAAAAGTTTGATAAAATATTACAGCGTATACTGTATGTGCAGGAATCAAACTTATAGCACCCAAATCTCCATCTTACTTTTGACACCAACACAATTATAGGATGCTGCTTTAGAAGCAAGCCTTTTAAGTTAATTAAAACCGAGTTAATAAAGGACAAGTTACGAGGCGGAAGCGGGGAAACTATCATCTGCATAATATTAAGTTGAAATACTAATTTTCCTTTAAGCAAGCAAGTCATGTTTCATTATCTTATGTTGAAAGTCGAAGGTTTTCGGTAGAAACCTCCATAAACACAAATTGTAGATGGCAGGCAGTGGCGGGAAAATGTCATTAGTTATCATTAAAAATCGCGAGACCATGAAAAGGAGAAAAAACAACGCCGCATTAGTATCGCAGCGCGAAGAGAGCGAAATTTAAAAATACAAGCATCTAGATAATTATTCACGTCATTCGGAAAACCAATTTCGTTTCTGCCAAACGAACGGCATTATTCATTTTTTTCTTACTTCGGGTTTAAAAAAAAACAACAGCGAATACGTTTATCGGTTTGAAAGTGGCCAAGGTTTTACATATATTTGAATATCTAGAATCAAGCTCATTATTGCCTCTGCAAGAAGTAGATCCACTCGAGAAAATACTCAAAACCACGATTTGAATTTAGCCCGCAGTTTGTGGTTATTTTGGAGAAAAAAAAAATACGCATTGCAAGCGTGCATACCGTATTACAAGTTCAGCTGAATACTGCTAATTTAGACTGGAAATTGCAGGTTTGCTATACTAAAAAACGCAAGAGGCCATGTTTCGAAATTACTGAAATATTTTCAAGATTAGAGCTTATAGTATCCAAAAATTAACCATTAGCAGAAAGCATTTCCCTTGAATTTTTTAAGCAACGACCACAATGAAATAGCATCGTGGCAGCCAATTAATAACTTAAGCAAAGAAAAAAATATTCCGAAAAATGAAAACCGGCTAACATTTTTATGCCGAAAATCATGAGTGATTAGCTGTCGTTTTTTGGCGGCAAAATGTTTGATTTCTAATGGGAATTACAAGCAAGTGCGAGTCCATTACACACACTAACTGCAGATGCAAACAACAAAATTAGTCACGTAGCTCATTTTATTATTATAGATTATTAAGACGTACATTACGAAATGTTTATTATACTGGTCAAATGTAAAGGAGTGGATACCTGTTCATAAAAAGTATCTTAACATACTAGTACAGTAGGGAATTCCTTCGCTTAGTGCGCCCCCAATATGTACGGTAAATAAGGGCCGGTTGCACCAACTTAGGTTAAAATCCGAGGTTTACTAACCTTGGGTTAAAATTTGACTCCAGGTTGACCTTCGGGTTAGATGTTTGTGTTGTACCAATTAACTCTCGATGAAATATCCCCAGGGTTATGGAACCCATGTTTAACCTTCTGAAACCAAAATGGAGGACAGAAATTGACCTAACTTTGACCAATGCTGCCAGATTGCGCATCCTGGCTTGTGCATGGTGGTGTAGCATGCACAATTCACTAGCTTCATCATATTCATCTGTAGTGCCGCCATGTTTGTTTTTCCTAATAACCCGAGGTTAACCCTGCCTACTGGCCTGCCTGACCGTGCTTGTGCAATACAACCGTTATACTGTGATACAACCGTGGGTTAACCCTAGGTTATTCGTAACCTCTGTTGGTGCAACCGGCCCTAAGTACATTGTACATATAGTTGCTCCCAAACAGTTCTTTTAGAATAAACTTTTAAGACCCAACTGTAGTTTTTAAGGGGGTAATATCCAATAGGTCTATCATTCAAAAAGGTATCCATGTTTATCGTGTAGCACTTTGATAGTCGTACTATCCAGTGAAAACTAGCTTAATAAATTTCCAAAAAGAGTCACCTCTTATCCAACTAATTTGGTGCACTATATTTATTCACGTGACGTCATATTAGCCAAAGCGCGATAAGCGCAGTTCCTATCCTAGAATATGTACAGTAGTCCATGTACTAGAATAAGAAAGTTAATTAAATATTTTTGATTCTTTTGTTGTTTTTAATAACGAAAAGAAATAACCAGGAATTAGAAATTCTACATTTTTAAATTTTTAAATTTCCCACTTCTTAATTTTAAATTAATTAAAAAAATTACGTTTGATTTGAATACATGCAAAAGCATGAAGTGGTTTTAAACCGAATATTGTGGGAAACTCAAATCATTGCCCAAATTTACCCGATACATTTCTTGTGTACTCGTTTGGAATAGTTAATTGGTGCGGTTTACTAGAGAAAGTCAATAAACGCTCTGTAAGTTCAATCGGTTTAAAGAATTATTACATCAATGAAATGTTTTTAATGAAACATAACAAAAAAAAAGCCCATGATAACTGCTTACGATGGCGATATGTAGCCGTCAAATAAGGATGCTCCAAAGTTCATGAATGCCTATTCATGAACTATGACACGAACGGAGCATCTCTAGAGGCACAACAGAGACGCCTATATAAACCCAGTAGCCAATAGTCAATGACCATTTTAGAAAAAATAAATGATGGAATGCCTTTAGCACGTCTAAAATATGAAGATCATTTAGGGGTTCGATGGTAATCTCATGGTTTGGATTCACAATATCTCGTATTTGGTGAAAAGGCATGGATTCGTAAACCAAGTGATATAAAATACAGCCATAGTGACTTTGCATACATTGGATTACACCCAGATTTTTATTTTATAAACTACCTTCTCCATCATCACGGGTATCTAGAAATGCTTCTGAGCTTATATAACTCGGGGTCCCAGACTTAAATTAAAAGCAGCGATTTAGTTTCATCAATCCTTAAGTGGTTGGGTACGATATTACAATTAGAATATAGTTTATTGAAAATATCCAGCACAGCATTTTACTTCCAAAAAAGTTATTGCTATAGTGATTTAATTTTAAGATTTTCATATTTGTTGCGCATTACCCATGAATCTTTTATGATGCTTGTTGCATCTGTAGGAATCGTGCTTGCAATGCTAAAATATACGAATTTCAATTGATCAGCCACAACCAGAAAGCTGGCTGGTTTTAGGTCAGAGTGAATGATGCCTGTGAAAAAAATTAAACATGTTGACTACATAACCAGTACTTTGTTCATTGTCCAATTTCTACAGTCAGGTATCTTGGGAAGTTCATAATAAAAACAAAACAAAAAAAAAATATCTGCTACCTGCTTTATGAATAACTTCGCCATCAGCTCTAAACATTTCTGACCAATAGAACTTGATCATCTCAGGCGCCATTTTTTGGCATTGTTCGACGATGTCGACTGTATCGCAGTTATCCATAGGCAAGTTGTAAAAGTAACATAGGAACTTTCTGAATGCCAAACAATAGTCAAATTCAACATCCAGTGAGATTTTTCGTTTCAAAGCGAATTTTTGAAATGCCAGAGATATTCGCAATTGCAAATATATGTGGATTTTAAGAGATAATGTGAATGTATCATGAATTCTACAAAATAAGTTACGTTTCTCAATGCAATACAAAGTTTGAATTATACAATACAAAGTGACCGCTAGATAAAACTCAGTAATGTGCGGTAGCGCATTCAATTCAGTTCCACTAGGTATCCTACAGTCAGCAAATAAATGCCATATGGTAAGGGATTCTCGGCGAATCGCCCAATTTCAGGAGAATGCTCCTAAGTCGGTTGCGATTGACTTTATGCATCATTGCTAAGTTGAATTTGTAACAAATCTGAACTATTTTTAGGAAGTTTATTCCATCTTCTATTAAATCGCATGCAAAAAGGACCAAACGTATAAGCATCAGTCTTAGCACAGAGCTCGGTCAAGGATTTAGAATGGTTATGCCTACTTCTAGAATGATTATTAGGCACAAAAATATTGGAAACGAGGTGCGAATTGCAAGGAAGGTTAAAGCGTTTAAATAACCCCATCGATAACATTTCTCGTCTGATCCTTAATGAATCCCAATATAAAGAGGGCAGCATCTCTGTCACATTCGAACATTCTGTTCGAATTTAGTTAAATAGGAATCTGTCAAGAAATTATGCAGGTAAATAAACATTATTCACAATTTTCAAAGTTGATTCAAATTGACGTGTCAATGATTGATAGGTTATAGGATAACAGGTTTTGAATTATAATGAGAAGCAAACACCTTCTTATCACGTTAATTAATCTTGTGGCGTCGAAAATGCCTTTAGTACATGTATGATATTTTGCAGGGCGGCAAATATTCTTGTTTAACTTTGAGGTTACTGAGAACCAATTACAGCAAAATCGTGATTGCTTATGCAGGATTCACAATGAACCAATTGAAGACAAACTGTCGTTGACGCCATTTTGAAAGCGCCACAGCATTTCTCGCGTGTATTATTTAGTTGTTCGGACTGACTTTTTTGGTTATCATTTTATTTTTCCATAGATTATTCAATGAATGCGATTTATTACGGCAAAGTAGAGCTCTCGCCAATTTCGTTTTTGACAGCCAAAAAGTAGAAATTATGTAGAAATTTCGTATGGCAATTTCATCTGCGCATGAGTGACGACGGTTGTTGCCTAGGTCATAAAGACATGCGTGGACCAATCAAACTTAAGCTTGGATGAGTGCCAGTAAGAAAAATGAAAATCAGCCTAATGTTCCATGTTCCAGTTTTCCTATATACATGTAAATACCATTTTTTATTAATTCAAGGTAATTTATTTTACATTTACTTCCTCGGTCATAACTCACGAATTCATCAAAAAGAATATTCCGAACATACATGTATAGGGAGTAACTGCCATCTATCTTTCCATAACCAGTTCAAGTTTTCATAATTAGATTTAAACCAGACAAAAGATAAAGCGAAGAGTGGGAGTTCGTATAAAATTAGGAGTAAGGAAAAGTAGACAATAAAACAAATGATTTCGCAAGGATGATTTAGAAATGAGAACAAATTAACAGACAAAACCTAGCAGAAATTTGTATGTGATGTTAGCTTATTTTAATAGCTTAAGGGAACTACAGTATGTGTAATAATATTAACTCGTACGGTTGAATGTTTTCCCCTGATAATTTAAGGTAACAATTAATTAAATTTAGAAGAACAAAGCATCTGATATGAGCAAATCACTGTTGTCGTCCAATTATGGTGCATGACTGGTATCAACTGCCAATTAATGCATCACGACTATAAACAGACAGATGTATCTGTTGATGTGCTGTGTTTTTTATTATAAATTAAACATCTAGTTTAAATAAACTAGACATTGTTTTGAACACAGATTAATTGCTTCATGCAGCTCTGGTTGCACACCATAGTATATGAAAAAAACAGTATGGTAACTCCGCCCACATTTACCTAGCCACACCTACACTGCGCCACATAGGAATAGTGTACGAGTGAAAAGTTTTTCACTTAATTGAGTTACTCACTCCTATTTCACTCACCAAAGTTAACTACTTCACTGAACTAGTTAATCGTTTACTAGTTCGAACCGGATTTAAGTGAACTAGCGTCAACTGTCGTTCACTTGCTCACTTGAGCAAACTAGTTCTTTTTTTTCCGTTCACTCAATCATCCTACTGGTCTTTTCGTATACTGTGATGCACACTTATATGTACATGTGGTACCGTGCAATACATTTTTCTATACAGGGTTATTGCTAAAGTCAAGTCCCAAAGAAAAAAAATTATATCTTTAAAATGGCAACAGATACGAAGATGATTCTTTCAAGT
>JAQGAO010000088.1:0-51362 GCA_034697705.1 Ommatoiulus sabulosus | reverse complement strand
ACTATATTTTTTTATTTTCATAACAGCTTGCCTTCTAACAAGCGCTGTAATCAATTGAAATCCAAATATTTACTTAGCTGCTAAAAAAAAGGTTAAAAAAAATAAGAAAAACAAGAACATCGAGGTCAACGTACATATAAGTTGTTGTGACTATTTTCACTAACAATTGAACGCCGTAAATTGTTAGTTCAATTCCAACCACTTGATGATAGAAGATTAAGATTTTCACTTTAAGGAAATAAGTTACATGTACAGTATAATGAAACATCATATGATGTAATATTAATTGCAGGTACATTACCGCATTAACCTGAATCTAAAATTAAAGTGTCATCTAAACAGGATTAGTGGACGCGCCACATGTTATATAATATTTTAAAACGCAAATCCTATTCCTGGTTGTGCTTCCACGATTAATTTAAATCATGGAATATTAGTTCGTTATCAAACGGATTTAATGTAGTAAACACTCATGCAATGACTTTCAACACCGAGGGCCATCCGAGTGAGTCACGAGTGCATCAACAGATAATCGAATATCCCAGAGTATTTTCGGAATGTTATTTTGGTAATCATATTTAGCCCAGATACTCCTATACAGGCTTATCATCACCAAATCAAAATGTTATAATTAGGAAGGACGCTCTGCACGTGGCTCCTGCCGACCACAAGGTGCGTTTTTTGGCTGGCGTAGACCTCAACCTTGGGAAAATTTATTCAATACATGTAGGTACCCCGTAAATAAGCCAAAAAATGGCCAAAAATGGCCGTAAATGGCCAAAAAATAAGGGATTTAGCTTTGACAAAAAAAAAACCGAAGATGGTGAAACAGAAGAAGATTCATGATTTTTTCAAACCTGCCCAACAAAAGTGATATACATGTACATGTACTGTACAGTTGTACATGCAATGTGATAAAATAACTTTGAATACTGTACTTAATTGACTTTTTCCTATTTTTTTGAAATTAATTTTCTATTTTTTTGAATTTCAACCTCGATTATCTGAACTTTTCGATTTTATGAACCACCTCTGGTCCCCATTAGTTCATAAAATCGAGGTTCTACTGCACATGTATTACAAATAGAATGTGAAATGCGAAGACGACTTTAATAGTTTTCATTAGAAAATTTATCTTTTGCAGCAACAGATTAATACGACGCATTATTCTCCTTAGAGAAAAATAAACTTTGGGAAATACTGTATTTATCACTTTCAAAAAGGTTTCGCATCTCGTACGATTGCAGGTAGGAATCAATCTCGCGTAATACTGTGCACTGCAAATACTATATTTTTTTATTTTCATAACAGCTTGCCTTCTAACAAGCGCTGTAATCAATTGAAATCCAAATATTTACTTAGTTTACAAAGTCAAGTTACAAAAGACTAACCAATATTGTCGTGAATATACTGTAGCTTGCGTTTACCAAACGGATAATCAAGTTAATTGGGAGAATGATGAATGTTTGAAGAATTCCTAAATTGCGTGGATCTATTTTGACTGACCTTCGAAACACCATCAGTTACGCCCTTTGGTATCCCATAATTCTTGACAAGCAAAAACGAACATGCAATAGTTTTTTTCTCGATAAACAGTTAATATCAAAGAATTTAGCGCAATCTTTATGATTTTGAACTGTACACTGTACGCGTACAAGTTACGTTACTCGACTACACTAAATAATAACTGGGAAAAATTATAAACATAAAAAAATTGAAAATAAAATTTCAAAATAACTGAAATAATTTTTTCAGATTTAAATATTGATGGTTTTATTTTTGCCGAGATGGCGTTACGATCATATCCGTTAACTTTACGTTACGATGATAAAGAAATGACTTGTATTGCTTAGAATTGCAATGATCAAGTGATCAGACATGGCAAAACATTAACATTCATACTAGTACATGTACCCTGTAAGTGTCTGACAGAGAGTCAAACAGTGAAGTTTGAAGTTTTCAGAACATGATATCAACATGTACTACAGTATCTACTGTAGATATAAACTTAATAACATGAAGAGACACTTAGACTCAGGTTGAATGACTTGTATACACAGTCACATGTGTAAAAACAAACAATTTGTTTGATAACGCGGTGACGTTGAAAGAAATCCTGTAACTAATTATCATATAGCTTTTGCACTCGTGATTTTGATTATAACAAAACAATCTCACTACAACTATAGTACAGTATTAAAGTTCAAATGTGTGGCTACATGCATGTACATGTATTTTGTCTCAAGAACTTTACTTTGCTCAATAAGCCGTGAATGTCGTAGTTAATAATTTTATACTTTTCCTTAGTTTTGACAAGTATTATTCATTATTAGGAAAAAAATGTCATTACTGATTAAATTAAAATTAGTTTCTAAATTTCCTAGGGTTTCTTTATATCATTTTCTTTCGATTAACTCGCACTTGGACTCCTCTAAAATATGTTTATACTCATCGACCTGGTTCCTCAAAACATCCCTCATTTTTTGCATCATTGTTTCTATAGTATACTTGATCTAATACCGATACAAGAAACAAACCATGGTCATCAATCAAGAAGTAGAGATAACAGGACCACGGGGAAATTAACATACGAGATAGTTCACATGGTCAAACCACCAACCGGTAAATCCCTATGCAGACTTCTTTCTCATATAATGTAGTAAAATGTACATGTACAGTTTGTTGATATACTGGACATTTTGTAGCAATTATTCAGAAAACCATATCTGGTCAGGAAAGTGATAGGACATTATATACGGTATATGTACACAGCACATATATACATATACATGTAAATCATGTCTTTGTATACTCATCTTTTTGCTACAATCAGCTGAAAGCAATCTGGATATGGCCATACCTGAGACTGCATGGAATTTCCATGAAATTTCCACAATTGCATTATATGCATATCCAAATGTACAAGTGTATGACTCGTCGCCGGTTTGTATACGGTCATATCAACACCACCACATAAAACCGTATGAACATGAGAAGATACATGTATATGTACTTACACATGGGCTACTTGTATGATCATACAATTTGAAAATGTTTCAAAAACGAATGATCACGTATGATTACATGTGATGATACATGATCATGCGAGGATATACAGGAGTTTATCTCTGATCTACAATCCATGCAGTCATATAAAGTATGATACGGCAACCTGTTCATAACTTCCCAATTTTTAGGATTGTCCATGATTCTCCATAAATTTGCCCTCCCTCTTTCAAACCAGCAATGGCCATCCCTATCCATCTTTGCCATATTCATTATGCTACAGCATCCACATCCAAGTCGAGGAGCCTCAACTACGGACCAGGTCGAACATAGGGTTCATGCATGGAGTCATCCGCGTGTACGGCATGCATGACTCACGCTGGTGCAAATTCAATAAAAAAAATCTGATAGCAAAAAAATATCAATCGCGCTTGCCTTGTACGAATGATGCATAAGTAGGCCTACGGATGGGAGACTGCTCAATCGATTATCTCCGGTACGAGAAGACGCAGGTAGAGTTATAGGAGTATTCAGTAGGCCGATGAGGGTGGCTAAAAGCCGGTCGTAAAGCGGATGCGGAGGACGCTAAACGGAAGCCCGTGCGGACGGAGGTCGGTCAGCAAAACGTGGACCGAACAACTGCCGAAAATCTCTGTCACGGAAGCGGCGCTGCTCGCGTGCTTGTCTTCCGTTGCTCGTTGCCACAAAATCAACGATTTCTCCTAAACCTTTGGCTCGAAGATTTGCGGCAAGAGGCGTTCTCCGGCTCCAGAGTTGGGCTGATTCCTCAGGGTGGTGGCTGGAGCATCCTCTTCGGGGCACTAATTCGTCCTCCCGCGCATCCCTCACCCAGAGGACGACGCAATGTGGGTGCCGATAACGCCGCAGGAACTGGCCAACTGAGAACGGAAGCGACTTTTCGCAGGCATGGACGGAATTCACCACTCTGTGCGGAGGGACGATAGGAAGACGTATCGGAAAAACGCCGTTTTGTAGCGCCATCGTGCTCTCGTTCAGACGATCCCGTAGAAGCCTGCGCAACACTCGCGTCGAAACAGACGAGACCGGTGAGGGCGATCCTAAAGTCAACATTTCTAAACGGTGCATGCGTGCAGGCTCTGTTGAAACGAGGGAACAAATCGACCGGCTATATACTCCCAAGTGTTTTAGCAATATTTCAAAATGTCGCGTTTACTCCTCTAAAGGAGGAGAAACCATGGTGGAAAAAATAGAACGTCGTTATACTCTTCCCGTTCAGCTTTATTATCAATTAGAACGTTTGCCGATGCAAAATGGCGCCGAAAGATGAGCTTTTGCTCAACTTTGGCAGTTGAAAACACGTGTAGAGAACCCATGGTGCACCAACTATGGGAAGTACTGTCAGAATTCCCGTGCCAAAATAACGTACGAAAAATTCCTTTTTTAAATTTGAAAAAAAAAAAATAGACAAATGTTAGCGTACATTTTCCATTACGGAAATTGATGGGATACTCATACGCGATGCCACATTAAATGCCATTGTCGGAATGTGATGAAAACGTTTTATACTCGATTGTGGCTTCTAATGTCGAAACAGTCTAACATGCATTACGTAAATACGAAGCACACGGTTATTACAAAAGAATCATCGGGTTTGAAAAATATATACAGTACAAAGTATTGAAGATATAATATTAAATGACACACGAAAAGAAAGGGGGAAATTCCAAGTTTAAAACGCGCACTTGCAAACTTTGCTTTAAACGCCCAGGTGGCAGCACGAACCCAGTATCCAAAATGGCGACTATGCAGCAGAAAGCATTTTGTGTGCTCGAATATGCGAGCTGCATGCTGTGAACAACATTGATAGGGACAAACTTCAGCTTTTATGGGCCGAACTGGACAACCGAATAGACGTGTGTCGTGTGACACGAGGATCTCACATTGAACATTTGTGATAATATGCTTAAAAACATGTGCCATTTACTATTGTATCTGTAATACTTTCCAATATGTATCTTTTTAAAACCTGATGATTCTTTTGTAATAACCCTGTATTTTCCACGTTTATCCATGTACGCGTCATGTATTCCAGCGTAGCCATCCTTCGAAATACGAAAATTGAAGATGGTGTCAGCTTTTAATACCGAATCGCTTAAAGCTCGAGCCATGAACAAAATATTCCAGAAAGGCGTAGGATATTTAAAAAAAAAGCATTTTACTAGTTTTAAACCCCAATGCGGTCCATCTATAAATTCCAATAATCTTAAAATAAGCGGGGCAATTACGTACTAAACTTTATATACTTACACATTCTTAAATTATGATTCGTAACGCGATGCAGGCAATCACAGCGTGCATACCTGCGTTGCAGTGATGCCTACTTTGCGCCCCGTAATGGATGCGTTTTGGATTTTTACGTGTGCCGTGTTCAGAAAATGCATTTTTCCACTTTCATTACTAGAGACGCGAATCATTAGTCCCCTTTAGCGGGCAAATTTATCTCTTTAATGGAATTTTCGTGTCTTTCGCAAAACGGCTGTAATAAACAAGAAATTTCATCCTGATGAAATTTACATCGAGGTTTATTTATAGCCGAAAACCTATCCCGTTGTTTTTTATCCGCAATACTGCAGCTTAAATGAATTTGGTAGGAATTGAACCGCGGTTAAACTATAAATTCTAATTTTCCTCCAAATATGTCCTAAATGCCAAGAGCTGCTTTCGAGCCTGCAGACACGGGGATGTCATTTTTCTGCCCTAATAGCTGCGTATTAAAAACATTGTCAAATTCCGCTCTTATAAATATGAAATGTCACTTAAAGGCGACGTGGGATTAGCGCTACATCGAAAAGATTTTAAAAGTGTGAAACTTCGCCTTTAAAATCACCAAAAGAATTTTTAACACAAGCGATATAGGTTGCAAGCTTCAATCAGACAAATACAGTACAAGTGTATATGCATATGGTAATGTGAAATGCATCGATTATTAAACGTGCCGTAAATAATGTTGCGTGGGAGTGAACGGAACGTGTATTTTTTGTGAAGTGTAACATGTCGATTCGAACGTGCAAATTATTTAACACGTTCAATTTTTGCGAGCAACTTTAAATATTTCTTAACAAATAGCGGGTGAGCTTATTATCTTACAAACCACTAAGCGCATGTATTTGATTCACCGAGTGCAATTTTTAACTCTTAAATAATGACTTTCGCAATTCCTTGGAAATATTGATTTTGCGTCTTTCTATAACCCTATAAATATTACGGGAATAAAACCGTGTCAGTGGCCGTCTTTATAGGTTAGTAAGAGATAAAAAGTCGAATTTTCCACACTAAATACACGAAAGTGAGTTCACTTTAAAGCCAATAACAGAAGTAGAGGACGTGAATGGCCAAATAAATCACGAAATTTAGTAGTTATCGCAGTGGGGAAGACGTTCAAATACCGCTCTGACAATTTGCTCCCTGTTTGTAAAAACTAAAAAATGTGTTTGAACAGTCCTGTATGATGCCTTTTTCAAGCATCAATCGATACTGCATAGATAGTATGCGAGAAAATACGACCCTCTGTTATAATACCTACATCGTTCATCGTAGCGTAATTAAATTACTTTTTTTAGTTTCTTTTGATTACACACGAAAATGAAACGCCTCGCCATATCTGTCGTTTTTCCATAAATAAATAAAGCTGTTATACAGTATGTCCCAAATTGTATACTGTATACATGCATGTATTGATTCCGTTTCATAACCCGCGCGTTGTTCATCGTAAGCTAACTCGCTCATATTAATCTATATCTACAGCAGTTTCAGAGACATATATATATACTGTACTTTTCTAAAAATTAATTTGCTTCGCGGGCATTTGCACGTGGTGTGCTAACATGACCAACATACTGTATGTTACGTCACGATAACGAGTGTTAGTTACAATTCAACAACTGTTAAGCAATTTTTAAAAAGAAAATATTAGCTTCCTATGCACGTAATAGCGGATTAAAATGTTTAGAATATTATTATACACGTAGGTTAATCTAAAACCTGAAAAGTGTTAATGTGATGTTAAAAAGTATCAATTAAAACTTAAGTTATATTATTTGAACAAATGAAAAACCCTGTTGTAGAATGATATATTACAAGGTAACGGGTTATTCCAAAAACTATCTGAAGGAGCCTTCAGTACACTGTATTGAATTTTCCTGCGGAACATACTGACTCTGCTGGAGAGCATTTTTGAGTAAAATCGATTTGGTATAACAATTTTTTATTGAAAAAAAAAATTCCGTACAGAAAATATTTTTCATTTTCGATGCAGTTCAAATACGGCTCTCAATAAGAGCACAAAAAGTGGCCATTACGAGCGCAGACATGATGAAAACGGGAGATAGGAGCCGGGCAAAATGCAATTTCACTTCGGGGAGGTAAAATGAAACTTTTGCCATTTTGAGAGTACTTCGATGGGCGAATATTGCTTGCTATTTTCAGATTACCTCCCATTTTTAAAGTGGAATGACAACAAAATTGGAAAAAAAAATGTACATGTATATGAAAAAGTGGCCATCAAATGCCTGCATCTAAAGCGCATAAGGACATGGCCAACTTGTCAAAATGCGAAAAGACCAATTTTCTTTCATCCATGGTCGAATAAATAGGCAAGCGCAATATGGTAAATGGTCCAAAAATAGCCAAGGTTTAGCAATGACATCGAATAAAAGTTCCGTGTGGATAGTAGAGGGCGCCTTCGGTCACTCGTAACGTTTTCATCAAGAAAGCAACTACGTAAGACGTAATGTGCATGTACATGTACACTCAATGTTAAAACATCGAAAAACACTCCTGTTGCAAATAAGAATACGTTGGGGAAAACGAGAAGTTGACCAACGTTGAATAATACACGTGTATTATTTGTTTGTTCTTTAGACAACGTAAATTATTTATAATAACATTCGCAATTTTAAAATTCTGAATAAAAGACGCATCATCATTGCGACTTTAAGGCATTTCTCGTCTCCTTTAAATACCTCTATCCTGAGGTATTTTTAAATAACGAATGTAAAAATGGGTTTTGGTTTACATCTATGAAGGGAAAATTATTTTTCTTGAGCGAAAATACTTATTGAAAGGACCTGCATCTGTTTAAACAAGAGCATCTTTCGAAGTTTTTACCATTGCGTGTTTATGAATAACTTAATAAACCGTATACACAACTTCAACAAGGTTTTTCGTCGTCACTATTAATAATGGTGAGTAAGGTGAAGAAAGGTGAGAAACAAATATGCTAACACACACCTCAAGGGAGCTGAGCGTCTGGCGAATATCTACAAGACTAATTAGGACCTCGTCAAGATCACTAGGTTGGTAACAGACGGAGGAGTCATGCGATGGACATAATACGTCTTCATGCAGACACTATAACAAAAATATAACAGGATGGGAAGATGGAAGGCAGCAAAGAGGCATTAATAAAAAGCTCCGAATGATGAAAAATATTGAAAAAAAAAATACAATGCGAAATATATTAGTGCCGATGCGGATTTAATGAGTCCTGTAAGGCCCGAATATTAGCAGATGCAAAATGAAGCACTTCAATCCATGGTCAAACAAAGAAATGTGCTTCCGGTTTGATCTAAGATGGCAGCCAAACAGGCGCATGCGCGTTGTTCTCCATGGTAGCCATCTTGGATCGATAAAACAGATGTGAGAATCTGCTTGTTAAATATGCCACTATCTATAGTCTTTTGCACTATTAAATTTGATGATAGAACATAAAATACTGTATGCAGTGAATATTTAAACAATTGAATCAAAAGTACTCTAGTGTTATCTCAACAACAACAACCGGTGTAGGTAAATTTGAAATTTCGTTAAGATTTGGGCATCTTAATAGGCAGGTTTCTTTGTCAGACCATCTCTCTCTCATTTCATTGGATTTCGGGGTTAAATATAGCATAAAAGCGGAAGACAGCAAGCAGGCTTGGCAAACCGATCGCACGGAATTAAGGCGAAGTTGTTCGGAAAGCCCTTCTGCTCAGGCTTACCAATTAATATGCATTTACATCATTAATAAATAAGCAACGTTTAATCGATAACAGTGCCAACGCAGCGGAGGGCTTTGGCATTAATGCATGAGATGTTCTCGTATAGATGAAATATGAATGCAAGGTCTGAATAAACGATCTTGATTGACATCGAGTAATTAATGAAAGCATATACAGAGTGTGCCAGACAACACGAACTCGTTATGGTTCACCGTAAATGTCATCCATTCATGTTCGTTTTCCTGGCGAGACACCGAAATTAAGCTTCGATCGCTATCGTGGGCTTTCTTAAAACACAGGAAAAGTTTGGCATGCAGGTGGCGCTAGCAACGATCGAATCTCTAGATTCAACGACAATCATTCCAATACTATACATGGTCTATTAATCTGAACTTCGTAAACTTTATGGAGTAAAATGAAAAACAGTCGCATTTCAGGGGTTCTTTATTCGATCACCCTGTAGTCCTGTATTTTGTAAATTAAATCCGCACCGTTAATGTTTCATCGTACATGCTTTTTCTTTCATAAAACCTCTCGCATGACTTTTCCCCCAATTTCATTCAATTAATTCCGAAAGAGTAATTAAACGAGGCACTTAGTTTTTGTAGCTTCCTTTTTAATCATTTCGAAGCATTGTTAAGGTTTTTTTCTGGATTTGCATCCGAATACGTGCTCATCGTTTTCATTATTATTATTAATATTTGCCGGTATGCCTAACCCGAGGTATACACCGTTTTATTACTAATCCAGCCTTATAAACCCTTGTTCGACGCTCTTAAAACGCCGCTGGTGTCTATAAATTGGGGCATAAAACAGCACTCGGCCTCGCTTGTTACTCCCTTTTATCTACTTTTCGTTTTAGCCTAACTAAAATCCACGATATGGAAAACCCTAGCTCGTTACAAGGATCGAGCCTTAAAATAAGAAAACTGCAGCTATCGATGATCGTATAAGAGGTATTTACTGAGGGAAAAAAACGTTCAATTCTAGTATTAAACAAAGATCACGCTGGTAAAGTACGGCGATTTCAAATGCAACTAAGTGCAATTTATGTAAAATGAAATTAGATTAAACCACGTGCAAGCACCTGCAGGCTAATGCCCCAAATATAATAATTTGCCATCTACAGCCGGGCATTCGATATGAAATTAAATGCATTTAAAAATATATATCAGGCAAAGAAATGCATTTTGACACAATATACCGTATACAGCTGTACTTACTACAATTAAGAATCAAGACTAAAGCTGTCAAAAGCACGATTCGTGATAATCTGTTCACCTCGTTCATGCTTAATATAATAAAAAAAACAATGTACTCTCGTATTTTTCGTGGTGAGAGCAAGAAATCGTTAAATATCAAGTCATGATTAAGTTTAACTTAGATGCCCAGGAAATGCCATGGTCAGGAAGAGCAGTGGTAAACAGGCATCAGAGACCCATCAAGAGACTCAGGAAGTTAATCTTCTGTCCATTGGCAAAGCAATTAGAGGAGCAAAGTAGATATTCCAGAAGAGCGATGCTTCTATCCATCGTTTAAGGTCAACGCAAAAGTGGTCTGATGATAACATGGTTCAAGTGATGACTAGACAACGAGAAGCCAGATCTATACCGACAAAGACTAGAACCTTCTCGTGCGTGATGTTTATTCGAAAAACAGTCGTCTTGTAATAATAGTAATGAGTTGAAAACCTGGCTCATTAATAGCACATATCAACAGTAAAATTTATACATATTAGTTGTCTAATTAATAAAATCCTTCAATGAAATCCGTTTTGTTAAGGTACCACATAACATGTGACATAATTATAATCAGAGCATTGATTTTGTAACCTTTGTATTTACTAGGTGGACTGCACATATACGTGAAAATACATTTTAAAAATAACGCTAAACTAATGTTTAGTATATACATGCATTAGTAAAAAAGTACAATGCATTTAAATAAGGGACTACTTTTTTTTAAGTTTTTCAATGTAGCAATTAATTGTGAAATTGCATCCTTGTCTGATAGAAGGATCTGGAGATGATTAATTTTAGACTATACATAAAAGATAGTTCAATTAGATGCATTGAAATTCTACATTGCAATGTCGGTTAACGAAGTCTTGACCTTCGTATAAACCTTTGCGTCGAAGCTTAACCAATCTTCGACGTGTCTTTACGCATGCATGCAGTCTTTAATTTCACAAAACTCTTTTCTTCCCACGACAGCAATAGCAGTTTTCATTGCCTTCATATAACGTTCAGCCAACAAGAGCATGTTCAACCAGGCAGGACTAGTGGTCAGCTCCGTCACCGTGTTATTGGAAATCATTAACCAGAATGGGAATCCGATGTGCAAACGTACGAGAAAATCAATTTTCTTGAAGATCTCCGAAAGAATATATTTCCATTACAGTCAACTTTCATTTCGCAGCATTATACGATTCAAGAAAGCTATAGGAGGCGTGAAATTTATGGACCAAATTGCTATCGAGGAGGGAAATAATGAGAGAGAGAGAGAAGTATTTCGCTAAATAACAATCACGGGGCGCTTTCCGAATCTTAAGACAAATGCGACCAAAAGGCTTAAATCCCTCCTATGTGAGCAATTGAACGCAGCAGGAATGTAATATTTCCAGCTCATTAATTGATTTTTTTTTTAATGAGTAACATTTGCTTGAACTGGTATATAGTTTAGTGTGGCTCGTTCACAGCTTGCAATATCCATATCTCACACAT
Organism: Ommatoiulus sabulosus; assembly: GCA_034697705.1. Taxonomy (NCBI): domain Eukaryota; kingdom Metazoa; phylum Arthropoda; class Diplopoda; order Julida; family Julidae; genus Ommatoiulus; species Ommatoiulus sabulosus. The sequence continues at coordinate 39,613 of JAQGAO010000088.1, read as the reverse complement.
TTTGATGTTTTCCCGTTTATAATAAACTTTAAGTGCAAAAATAACGGAGTTGGTTTCCTACCTGCTGTTTTTCTATCATGCATTGGATTTCTTCCAGGTCCCCAACTAAGACAACTTGTGACTTGAACATGTGCTCCAACAAGATTAACCAATCGCGTAATTCCTTTATGGTGCGGTCAAAAATCTTCCATTCACTATCCGGAGTCTTGACACTCTCACCTAAAAAATAATCCAAAATTATAACACAAATTCAAAGTTATACACGAAAAAGTATGAAAAGCGATCGTCTTGAGCAATGAATGCAATGTTACGAGGTATATACATGTCGCACCACGTGATAAGACTACGTGATAAGACCAATTACCAAAACTGGGGTATCTATATACAGACCGAAAATAATGCATATTGCAGTATTATAATGAAAGAACTTCCAAAAATCCACTGCCGTAGGCATTGCAATGTAAATGCTTTCTATTCCAGACAGACCGAAAGTCAAATCCGATTATCAACGAAATTCCATGCACTTAAAGACGACAACTTATGTGCATGTACCTGCACATACTGTATATTGTGAAAAACCCATTTGCGCTATAACTACATGTATAATATGCATGTATGCGCCAGGAAATATTTTTAAGGGTGATTTCGTCAACGCACGATCGAGTCTTATTGTGCGAAATGCGGTTTTCAAACCCAAAAAACATTTCCTGTAAGATTTTGAAAAAAAAAAATTCAAATGACGCAGCCATAATATCCTGGCTTACAAGTAGACGCTTAACTAGATAACAAGAAAGTAAAATCCTTCAAAGGTGGCATTAACATAAGTGCCTATGGCAATATTTTCTTAATTAAATTTGCATCTCATTATGCGGCACACGACGGTACATCTTTGTCTGAGACATAGTCAAAACATGGGAAAATGCACCAGAAAATGATGTAGCCAATAACAGTTAATGAAGGAAAACATCTGTCTTTCGAAATATAATTACTGTACCAAAAGAGATAGCTAAAATAATTATAAGTGAAATGAAACAACAAAAATGATGGAGAATAATTGCCGAACATCTCATGCTTTCCAATCAAAATCTGCCTGCGATTCTTGTAATTATATCATCGTTTCCTCAGGGCATTTACGCAGTAATTCGATTTTTTTTATACTAAGACTTGTTTTGTAAAGAAACTAAAACACTTGTAATTGAAATAGACGAACGGATAAACCTGTCCATATTGGACACTCACTATAGTCTCGAAGGACTCCCCACCATCCAAGAAACATTTCTAAACGTTAAACTGGTGGTTTAAAACACAAGAAATTACGCTTTATACATGGCGAAAGAAAAACTAGAGGTAAAAAATCAATCCTTAACGTTTACAATACATGTAGACAGAAATTTCTCAAGTTAATTTCCACGTATTGCCGGTTATGCAAACCTCAACAAAATAAAGGGTCGAGCAACACGTCCTATTGAGATTGCCAATATGTTGGTAACAAACTTACATCTTGTGTCAGCAAGTGAGGCTCGTGTCTCCAAATTTCTAAGGTCGAAAGACGAAAAAAAAGTGCGCTGATCACCGTTGAAGAGCGCCCCTAGTGCTATCGACTTTAAATTTCATTTCCTGCCACGCACTCGTCACATCCTTCAACACCTGAAACCTTTCAACGTCCGTGATATTCAGCAGTCTCTCGCTGATTGGAAAATTGACGGCAGAAATCCAAACATCGTCTCCCCACTCCGAAAACATAATGACGGAGCCTGGGGAATGCGCATTCCAACATGTGTTCCAGAAAACCTTATCCCCGATCGGGCAAATCGTGGCAGCATTCGCTGAGCGATGAAAGAATCATCCTAAAGTCATGTATACAGTCCATCTATTGGCTGTGATAAGAACTAAGAATGTGTACATCCACGTGCATGTAAAAAACTACAAATAAATTCAAAGATTCACGTGACTTAATCATACGTTTCATTACGCATCTAGATTTTCACTTTTATATAAACGTAAAAATGCAAATTTATTAAAATTGCAGGCGAAATGCGGATGAGAAACAAACTCAACATGCCAATTTTTACGAAACGTGGAGTCTAAAATTTAATGTTCCGAAAGGAAATTATGGCAGTCCTATTGGTATGCACCGTACACGAGTGTTCCATTGATGTAACTTCACGTCACAAATGGAAAAGCTGTCACCAGATGTAGCCTATACCCTTGAGAAAAAATACTTATTGCAAACTAACGAAAAGTATTTGTAAAATGGTTTCAAACTAATGTGGTAGAAGATGTTGGTTGCATTTAAAACAAATTCCATTATTTTTTCCACATCGTGTATATCTAGGTTTTTTCATGTGGCCATATCTACTGCACTATTTTCGATAGGCTGTATTCACAATGAACCAATTGAAGACATAAGCGGTCGTTGACGCCATCTTGAAAACATCACCGCTTTTTTATAGGGTGATATTATTTAGTGGTTCGGACTGACTTTTTCGGTTATCATTTTATGTTTCCATAGATTACACAATGAATGCGATTTATTACGACAAAGTAAAGCTCTCGTCCATTTCGTTTTTGACAGCCAAAAAGTAGATATTACGTAGAAATGACGTATGGCAATTTCATCTGCGCATGAGTGACGACGGTTGTTGTCTTCAATTCGTTCATTGCGAATACAGCCTTATAGAGCAGGTTTACTCTCTTCGATAAGAACGGTAACGCGCACGCGCAAGTTGATGCAACTGTCCCAGAGGCCAGAGCCACTGTCACGTCTCCCTATCGCATCGCGGCTAACGTTCAATAAAAAGTAACGCGAAACGTCAAAAATCACGGAACGCCGTGGTTTTAAAATGCGCCATCCTCGTTGATCCTATCAAAACGGATGAAAATCCGTCCCTCACTCATTCAGTCGGCACTAATAGGAAAAGTAAGCGCAGACGGATGACCTTTGGAGCGACAGCTCCGGCCAATCCATTCACCGCTTTATAATCCCATTCAAAATGTATACATCCGTGGTGTTTGCGCAGACAAATGCATGTACGAACGCGTAGACGCCAACAATGGCCGATCGAAACTTTGCTGTTTTGATGGACGTCAATAGCGCTGAGCAAGCGGGAATACAACATGGTAGAAAGTACCTATACAGGGTGCCATTCAGTCATCAAGAATCAGTTGATGGATAACTCACGTGGTCATACTGCATGACACGATATGCTACATGTATCAGACTACAGTTCGCGTATATAGAAGAATACAATTAAGGAGGTCCAAGACAACGTCATCGTGCATTTCTCATACATTAATGGCGAATTCGAATCGTCAATCTGGTGTAGTGTAATTTTCTTGCATCCTTATCGGTGCAACCTTATCACGTAATATTTTCTGCGCAGTGCAACTTGATGACGTTGCCAGTGCATTCCGCTACATGTTGCGATTCGAACACGCGAGTGCAAGTGAGTGCAAATCGGCTGTCCAAGCAGCCGCCCAGTCACCGCCAATTTCGAATATTGAAGAACAGCAGACAAGATTTCCTTTATTTGAACAACAGCAGACGAAATCTATTCCGCCATTTTAAATGCACCGCTACACCGGCTCTCTCGGCGGTGTAGCAGTGTACACCCAGTGCAGTGATTCGAATACGGGGAGTAGGGTGCACTGACCGCCACTGAGTATGCACCAGTCTGATTCGAATCGAACGAGTGCAGAAACGCTTCACTGGTGAACACCGGTGCACACCAGATTGACGATTCGAATTTGTCATTAGTAATGCAGCATAACGTATACTGTAACTATATTATTACGTTTTGCAGTATGCATTTCATTTCAGAATGCCTTTCAAGATCCAATGGTCAAAATTGTCAATGCCAAAAAATGCTGCGAGATGAATTTATCACGTCCAAATTCTTAATTTTCATCTAATCAAATCAACTGACCACAATCAAAGTTCATTCAAAAAAGTTCCTTCTAGCATAACGTTTCACTTTTCTGCAATGCAGGATGCAGAAAATAATTTAACGTATGCACATTCCTCCGAATTTCGGGGAATATCCCGACCACTTGATGACGGACACCATTAAGGCAGTTACAATTTATTGGAATTGCATACAGTAAAAGCTTTCATATATCGGTATATACTGTATATAATATGTACCGCTAAACAAAATCTCATAAAACTTGAGTCGCCATGTTGCATTTTGCATGGATAACATTTCACGAATCGAGCCTACATCATTTCAAGAAAAGTACACGCAATGCATGAATGGCGAGGGAATATCCATCACTCTTGATTTTTCACACATTGCACTGCGCCATTAAGGTGCGTTTTCCGAAGCGCGGCTGCACCAATCGCGGGACTCGTTTTTGGTGCGCCAGAACACGAATTATCAATTTAACATACTGTATATGCAATTTTCCCTCCTTATATTTTCTCGTCTCGGGTTTTTCGCTTCTCTTTTTTATTTCTCCCCAAAGCCCATCTCGGCTCAGTAATCGCCTTATCAAACACGACATAACATAAAAATCGCAGTCATTCTGTTCGCATTTAGGCACAATGACACCATCATCAACAATGATCGACATCGTGCACATCGACTTCAGACACTATGACGCGGTACGCTGCGGAAAATTTGACAAGCTAAAAAAACATATGGGGAGATGAGGTTAAATGCATTTTCCTCTTTTTACATTAAAGTTGAGAATTTATGATGCGCGAATTACTATCAGGATCTGATTCCCGAAATTCGACATAAATCTTCCATATTTTTCCTTTGTATATTAGATGACCTCGGGGGATGCATCAAGCTGTCTGCCATGGAATGGACATAGCAGTCGGGGCCGTCCATAAACAACGGTGACATGTGCAGGAAACAATAGAGTTGTATACATTATACTGAGTATACCGTTTTTTTATGATGAACCATGATGTGGAATAAACCAAAACCATACGCGTTGCAAACTTAAGAGCAAGAGTGTTTGTTAGTTTCTGAGTATAAACTCGAACCACTTTTTGTGGAAATGAAGTCATGTTTATATGGAATATAAAATAGAGAAATATATAGTGCGGTAAATTTCAAAGAGTACAGGATATTTTTTGGGTTGATCTGTTGGGCACCCTGTAAACATCAGCTATATTGCAAAATTATCCCTAAGCTCGTCGATATAATTGAATCCGCGAAACGCTAACATACGCAACCGTATAATAAATAATTATAGTAATTAAAGCAATCGTGTATAAAATTGTAGGCTACTGTTAAAATAACGAAATCGGCAATTCCCTGGACAATATATAGAAACGAGTAGACTTTATACTGAGCTGGAACGAGATATTTTTATTCAATTATGGAAATCGCAGAATTGTTTTCGAGCAATTTTACACCGAAAAAAATGCCTAAAGGTGATAATTTCCATATATTCGGTACTAAAGACAGTATTCCACTACAGTAGTCTATAGCAAGCCCTTGACACGAGCAATAGTGACATATTGTAGGTTGCTAAGTTTCAATAGACAACTGTAGACTTAAAAGGCGCTTGAACCGAGTAAGTGTGATAAATGAACTCGGTTTGTTAGAGGCAAACAAAAACAAATACTTCATCGTGCCAACTTTCGTTTTAGGAATTAAAAAAAAAATACACCGTAATAGAAAACGTTCGTGTAGTACAATATTTCAAAGCTTAATGAAAAGTGCCACAAAAATCAATTGCTGGCAAATGCGCCTTAATCTTCATTGTGCCCATGAATGGATGCGGTAAGAAAAAATGTCGCCGCTAGGGGAGATATCTTTATCAGAAAACACGTAAGCTAATTTACTCGATGAATAAATTTAAACCGAGAAAACAATTCAACCATAGAAATAAATCTGAACAAAAGCTTGAAGTTTAAAAGTAAGTTTAAAATTAAGGCATTATATTATACGAGCAAAAATACGTAAAATGTTAGCTATATACAGTATACGTAACTATATGCTGCCATTATCGAGATAACGCTCATAACCAGATTTTGTTTTTGCAGTTTAATTTCGCTGAAGACATAATTTTCACGAAACTTCATAAGTAGCGACGACATTTCCAAGACATGTATTTCAATTCCAAAATATTGAAAGATGTCCATTAGATTCAACAAGTTCTACTTTGCTTTAAAAACACTTTCTGGGAACGGGCGACTTAAATTTGATAATAGCCTACATAATACTTTATACATTATACTTTGATTTCCTAAAACTTATTTGCAAGTTATTGGAACGTAAATTCTTAACAAAAAGTTAGAATACCCGTTTCTTCAAAACTATATTTAGATATTGCATACTTGCCTCCAGAAATTGCATTTCACGCGCTAACATTCGTCAAAAAGAATACCAAATTTCCTGATCTGAAGATACATGTATAGTTTCGGAGAAAATTCTTCAAACAAACATTCATGACACATGGGCATGCATTACACGTATTCACCCGAGTATAATGTGGATGACAACTTGCGCTAATCACGCGTATTGTCTATTTCGTTTCATTTCATGCATTCATCAGAAACAATGCGTATATGTTGTTAGTTTTCTTGCGCATAACAAAGATATTTCCGATATGGGTTCAGATATATTTCGCAAAAATCGATTTGCATATTCGTTCACGGTTAGTCGCGTTCTCGGCACGGTCATTAAAAATGCATCAGCGCATACGCGCTTGTGTGTGATATATCCAATTGATGCATTGTACATATTTCGGGATTTATTTGCAGAATCATTTCCAAAAAGGCTGCACTATATATAGCACCTTTATTCGAGGTGAATGCGTGTATCTTTATCGTCTAAAAATCAATGAAAACCTAACTTTTGAAAAAACTTAACACGTAGAACACTATACTCTGAATGTCAGCTTAGATTATGTTATCAGTCCTGTATAGCCCCATATACATGCCGTCAATGCTACTGTATATACATGTACACCGGTAGTACACGTCGACGGCTGCACGTACAGTACAGTATATTCATATATTTTGCTAAGCTAATAAACAATGCGTATATGCCTTGCTTTATTTTTCGTCGCATAGCCAGTAATTAATGCAAGTCATAATCAAAAATGGTCGCGTCATCGTAATTATTAAATGTCGCGCACGCATGAAAGTGATATGAAATTTTGGATAGGCACATTCGAAGCTAAAAGGTGATAACCTTTGTCCATGAGCGAATCCGTTTAATTTCAACTCAAAAATTGCGAAAATAAGTCCCCTAGCTTTGAGAGAACTAAGTTATCGACACATAAACATGAAATGCGCGCAATATCCTCTTCATTCAGATGCTCGAAATAATGCGTGCAACAAGCATTCTTTTGCTCAAGTTTAGTCTGCACTTTAAAAAGTAATTAACGCTCACGCATTTAGCTGCAAATGCATTCCATAGTGAGATAATTATTAAAGTTAGCATATGCACTATAACGCATTACGGTCTACATTTTATGAGAGGTTTTTTTAACTACTCTCACATTGGTGCAAATACAGTACATGCGCAGATAAGCAAGCCATACGCTAAAGAAACCCACATATAGATTAAGACAACTTATCATTTTGAGATGCATTGCAAAGTACATGTATATTAAGTTAATTGCAATTCGCAATTAGCATAAATTTCTAATTGCAGTGCAAATGCACTACAAAATGCACTAGAAATGCATTTATTTTCAATATGGGGAAGGTCGTGTATGGTCAATTAATGCGGGCGATATCAATGCGGCGAAGTTTTCCACACAAAAAATGTGTCCAAATGTACAGCTATGAATCGTAATTGCAATATGACACCACTTTTTATACATGTTGCTTAATTATTACCAGCATTTAATAAAAAACGCGCTTGCATTAATTATGAGTGGCTGTTATATTGCTAAGAAAATGTGTATGTGCATGACAGATACCATATTTCAAAACTTTCAGAAGAATGGCACACATGTATCAACTGCTTAAAATATCCTCATAAATTAACCTGTCATAAATTTTACAACATTATCAAGTTACAGAACAAAATCGAATTTCCTTTCAACGCTGCATTTTAAGCTGTATGTAAGGAATGAATTCTGTCAACCAACTGACATCGTTTGCGCACGAGTTTTGACATTTGTGGTTCAAAGCAGTTGCTGAGATTGCGACTGTTTTTAACGAGTCCACGCACACTGAAACAGAGACAACAAACTCAAAGCCAGCTTTTCTACAATAAAAAGCACTTTTTTTCGGTTAGGCATTAAGTAAAGTGACATGCAGCATGCGACATACAAGTTTTCGTCCGTACGGTACCTTCGCAAACGCCTCATCAAGTCCATAAATTTCATTGATTCTGGATGCGAGGAAATCCAAGAAAGAGCTAGGAGCGAAAGCACTCGCTTTTAGTTTAGCATAGATAACACGTGTAAGAGTCGAAATCCTCCGTCACAAATGCACCTACTGTATAACATTTCCTACGTCAGCTTTTTAAAAGAGTCTTCGGTGAGAAGAAATTTAAATACGACCGATGATAGCACGCAAGCGCACAACGAACATTGCAGAAACTGCGAATAGAGGGATGACGTCCGAAGCAGCCCATTATATATTAAAACCACATTCAACGAGGATTACAGGGTGATGATCGAACAACTTAGATACGTCTTCTAAATGTAAAGCACTGACAATCGAAGGAGCGAAAACACCGAAGTTCTACACAAATTTTGCACACAAAAATATAATTATCCTCCACTTCATCATAATTATTTCGTCGTGCATACACCCATCATGTGCAGAACGTCGCAAAGCAAATGGTACAAACTCCTTGTTATAAAAAATAACTATAATTGTAAAATTCGTTATTTTCCTTTTACGGAATTTAATTATACAGAAAGATTTTCAATTATAGGACAAATGTAAAAGACACAAATATATTTACTTATTAATTAACACAGAACTAACTTTGTTAAGTCTTTATACCATTGCAGATATTTGGAATGACGGTTTCTAATCTCCTCCAAAGGCCGCCTGTTAAAATTGAGTTGTTAATACTCGCCTGTTATTCGCAATTTATATGCAAATATTTTGATTAAATCGGTACGGTGTATAACAGGTAACGTTTTTAATGGTCACTTTCTAAAAGCGTTTGCTATATGACCATAAAGCTTTCGCACAAGATTACTCGAGATATTCGATTTATCTTTAATACAAGTTTTCTTATCACGCATTTCATTTAATTGAAAAGTAACTGAGTTAGTAAAATAATCGATGAGTTATAAAAAATAATTACATCGAACAAATATTTCCGTTACTAAATTATATCCTGTATGCAGTTCGATGCATATAATATATTTTTTTTCCAAAGTATATTTATTTAATTATTTTTTGCTACTATTTATTGACATTACGCTGATATCCAAATTAATGAACACCCTGTAATACATTCAACAGTCGTGTAGTCTGTTTATTAAGTTGATTATGGGGGTGAAATGATAAGTAAATTAAGAAGGAGACGTCGAAACACTTCCTGTGCCACTTGACTGTGACAGTGTACGAATTTTAACTGACTCATAGGGGTGAATGCAACTAAAGAGCTGATAATAGACCCCTATTTCCCCTTAATCGACTTGAGCTAATGTAATTAATATAGAGCACTACCCTGTGACTTCAGAAACGTACTATTTGAAATGTCCCTAGATGGCGCTTACGAGTGAATAAGAAGGTCTAAGCATTGAATCAAGAATGTACTAGTAAAACATTTGCAACAGCAGCCCAATTGTAACGGATGGAAATGTTTTCTGGGTTTTTCACACTGGAATCTATTATGTTGTATATTGTAATGTTAATATTGTTACATTTTAAATATTAGTTTATTTAAATAAAATTAATACTGTAAGAATTTAAACTGGAAAAATTGAACAATAAATTAAATTCGATTTGGAATTTTGTTTTTTCATATTCATTTGATTTTACAATAGAAAGAAATAAAAATAATAGTTTCCAAAACAAAAAAAAATAAATTGAATATCATGCCGATTAAATGGAGGCTATCCGTGGAGGGCTTAATTTTGGTTTGACGTTATTGTAGATTAAACATTGTTGGTGCATTCGATACGAGCCTGTCATCTTCATGCAAAAAGGCGACACTAATTTGATTTGACTTGCCCTGCTATTCTTGGATGATAATGTAATCAGTATGTTGTTTTCTCTACACATAAATCCAGTCGGGCTACAGACAACTAAGGTAACAGAGTTTTCATGTCAGTGCTAAAAAGGTGTACATTTATAGAGATTACACCGAAATTTGATTAACGTAGTCAGTATTTGCTAAAATCAGCAAAGATCAACTTTGTTCTGTTAATTGTTGAGCTGTACATGTACAGTATAAGTTAGGATGCGGCCCTGAGCCTCCACAAAAAATACAATGCATATTCGCAAATGTAAGCCGAATAGCTGATCATTGGTTGCAGACATGCGACATGATCACAAACTCGAAAACCAGTAACATAAAATTTCGTAAACGACGTATGCTTACAGTACAGGAAGTTTTTTGTGCAAGGGAGATGTCTTACAGGTGGAAGCAATCGATACCTTGGTAAGGTGCAAACAACTGCAAACTAGCAGTGATTACTCAACAGTTAAAAGACATAAGATTCGTGCGAAATATTTGCCCTTGTAAATGAAAAAAAAATTGAATGCCTCATATGTTTTGTATAAATGGATTTCGCGAACGACGTTAAGTCGTATTTAACAAAAAGACAGAAATACTATACTCGACACAAATGTTGGTTGTTCACCAAGCTCCGTGCAAATTCCCGCGTTTAGTATATACAGAATCAGAAATTTTCTCGAATCACGTGTATACTCGTTAATTCTCTCGTAAGCTCTTCTTATCTACTTTATTTCACTCGCTGCAAAGTCTAGACTTTCTATAGTCACTGATGAAGGCACAAAGCTCTAAAGCATTGTAAATTTGCTCAAGAAATGCCTTACAGAAAGCGTTTTCAATTTAACGGGTTTTGAAAATTTAAGTGATTTGAATTTCGTATTAAATGCGAGCCTTTAGAAAAGCTTTTGGATGGAGTTACCTTATACCTCATGCCGCATGGGGATGAAATGCAATTTATTGTGTAAACACGTCCTCATATGGATTTATAAGACTTCTTTAACGAACGAAATGCTATATTGGATTCTCAAAGGAGGTCGGAGCCTTTCGCGCGTACAATTTCGAAAGGTATTGTCGTATACTGTATATGGCACTTCTGTGTCAGATCGATCGATGAGAATCGAATAGGTAAAAATTTTAGACCGAAATTAGTAAATAGATATAGATATATGTATGTATGTTCAAAAAATAATTGTATGCAGTACAAAGAATATGAGGCTAAAATTATGTAACTGTATGAGGTATACATACTGTAATGAATTCTGGTAATGGAATCAAAGCAATTGTTTGCCCGCATAATGTAATTGTCTGGTTTCTTTTCATCCATTCTCATTATATTCTTAAAAGATGCTTCACGTTAACATTTTGTAATATACCAGAAAACAGAATTTCATCATTTTCAAAAGATAAATTACTTCAACGATTGGAATAACGCACAAAAAAAATTATTTGTTTTCTGCAAATGCAAATGTTGTTGGTATCATTTCTGGAATATGGAACATTTATATAATATGTTAAAGATTTCGAAAGTTACCTTTGCGTCAACAAATTTCCCCAGAAATAATTTATTCACAATAGACTTAATTTCAACAAAAACAACCGCCGTTTTTAAATTAATCACCAAAAACATCCTTGTTTCACGCACTATTGTGAATGTACATGTACTGCGTATATCTATTTAAGTTTTACTTTAATAATTCAACACAGAATTAAGTTTTGTCAATAGATTCGCGGTTGTATAAAAGTGACCGCATTTTAAAATTGTTTCCATAAACTTTTAAAAAATTAAGAATATACGAGAAAATTCCATTTTGCTCAAACAACAAGTGTTCTTCGAAGACTTTGTCATCGCAGGTAATTGCTTTATTTCCATACGAGTACGAAACCAAAACGGCAATGCTTATTTTGCAACCAGCTTTCTTATTGAGACAATAAATAGTGGGATAGACAGTATGAGTGGATATGAAAATGAGTCACACATTACTAAAAACTTTGTTGGAAAATAACCAAAGCTATGTCAAAGTTTCAATTCAATTCAACTCAACACCTTACAGTCAGCAAACAAATGCAAATTCAGTATACTGCATTTCCATGTACTGTATATGTACATTTACAGGTATATATGGACGAGAGTACGTATGATAACACGCTACATCCATTCAGATATTTCGAAATATGAATGAGCTCATTGAATAAGGTAAACTACTAATTTTCAATGGAAATTGAAGATTGCTAATTAAAAAACTGCGTTATTCAGGTATACACAGTTCAAAATTCGACTTCGCGATTTAGTTACCTTACAACGAACAAGACAGTCTGTATTTTCCATTCAATTACTTCCCCAAAGGGGGCAACATTTTGAATTGAACCAGATGCTAGAGGGAACTTTAATCCACCAATGCCGAAAAAAAGCAAGCAGATAAAGTAAAGCTAGTCGACCAAACGTTTGCATAGCAAACAAGTTAATCATGTGGGACGGTGAAAGTAAATGAGGTTCTTCGAAGTACATCTTTTCTTCGTCTTCTATCGAAATCAATGTTTCGATTTTACATAAATTGAAGTTCTTACAGCCAATAACCTGTACCATTGCGATCGAGGACTTTCCAAAAGGATAGCAAAAGGGAAAATCGAAAAATAATTTCACTTTTCATGCTTCGATGAAACCCCGGAAAATGAAGTCAAAACCTAACCTCCATTCATTTCAAAAGCGAAATGCCATCGTCAAGAAATTCCGCATTTTGTAGATGAAAATGTTATCAAACATGGGCAAGAAATCCCGGGAAAAAAATCAGATATCACGAAATATCGATGAAAAATCGGATATGGCAAAACTTTGAAAAAATAAGCTTTTACCATGAAAAAGAAAAATGATATAAAATACACTAAAATGGCGAAAACTGGTCATAATATTAATTTTTAAATTATAATTTTTGAAGATATTAATTAAAAAACTTTAAAATGAAATATGAAACAAAAATTGTGCCATTGAATTGTGAATAAAATTGTATATATTTATTTAAAAAATTAAACATTAGTGTTTAAGTGTCATTTTAACTATTTTAATAATAATTATTTTCAATTTGCAATTCAATTTTAATAATCATATTTAACGAAAGAAACAAGTTATCGTTGCAATTACATTGTCTAGGTTTATCATCTTCACTTTGGGCTGATCTCAAGTTTGGCAAAAGATCTCGGTATGTTCGAACGTAGTCCTTATAATGCCGGGAATTTAACTCCATAATGGTTTCATTCGGCAGCTAGCACTGATATTACGACCATAACATTCTCCAAAGTGTCGTTTCTTAGCGATATGACATTATTTGAAGCGTCCCTTATACTCTTTGATAGCCAGCCAGTGGAAGAAAAAAATGCACCTCGTATAAAATAAACAGCCAACAATGAAATGAAAATCTGCGGATAAAAAGAGTCGTAAGGATTGCAGTGAGAATCGTAATCGTATCGTAGAAGAAAATCGCACTTTTTCTCATGTTCGAGCAACGAAACGCTCGTACGAGTTCGCCCTGGAGGATAAAAAACAACAGAAGAGAGCAAATAGAAATGAGCAATAACACCTTCTACCGAATTCCTCGTGGCAATGCGAACGACTGGAAATGCACGCCAACTGATTAAAGAAAAGATGAGATGAAAATCATTTTTAAAGAAAATTTTAAACAATGAGGTTAATAAAATGCACAACAGTTCCCGAGGGCCGAGGCATGACTTCCAGAACCCTTTGATAATATATCTTTGAGGGTCATCGATTTAATTTACGGCACTGAGGAACAGAATACGAAATCACTAAGTCGTTCAACTATCATTTACCGTTTAAAACACACCCGAAAAACTTAAACGAGTACATTTTGATGGAGGCTAAACATCATCAAATTTTCATCAACCAAATTTGTATTGGTGGACCGACCATCAATTCATCTTTGATGTATTTATGGGTTAATGACAGTTCTGAAGATGGTAAAAAAAAATTAAGTTATTTTCCGAAAAATAAATTAAGATGTTGCATTGAGTTGCCTAAAAAACTCAATGATCGTATGAAAATGATTCCTAACATCGCTTAAAAGCATGTTGATGTCACCTACAGTATACTGAACTGTATATGGTATAGTTCAAAACTTATCGGAAATATGAGCATATGCAATCCCATAAATAAAACATTTGGATCACTCATATGTAACATTGCATCTAATTGTATGCATTTATTAAAATAGGATTATCTTTGATTCTTTATAACCACCTTACGCGAATAAGCGACAACTTTGAGTTCTACAGTTATTTACGGTAACCTTTATGCACCGAGATTGATGAGTTTTTCAATGTTGTGAACTTTAAATCATAAAATACTGAAAAATTTATACTTTCATTACTTGTATAAGTCTTTCATCCACTTAAATACCAAAGAGAATCATGGTGCAATTAATGAATTCTATAATTCCAATAAATTGGCTTTAGCTCGCAGTTTTGAGAGGTCCATCTTGGAAACCATAAAAGGATTAATAAAAAATGATAACGAACGCATTGCAATGGAAAGCAAATGAAATAGCAGCCATCGTCGGCATATCAACCCTAAAAGCTGGTTGGATTTTGGTGGGAATTGACTGGAATGCGCATCAGTTGGAAGAAGCTCTACGTTGGTGCAATCCTTTTGTCAAATTCTCTCGTGCTTTTCAAAGTCTTCTCCACATAACAACGCACCATTTTACGGCTTATTTTTATGAAAAAAATTATTGGTGATGAGGGATAAGTAAAAGCCGCTTATTCACCAGTTGATAAAAGCAATACGGACACTGCTGCACTTTCAGCATTCTTTTCTGAAGCACAAACTCAGGGCACTCTGTTATTTCAAGTGGTAAACACTGGCTTATACTGGATAGGCGCGTATAGGGAGCTCAAAAAGATGGGAATTCACATCGATGAAAATTACAGTGGAAATTCATAAACAGACGAAATGGAAATCTGAATCAAAATCAATCCAATGTCATTCAATGAAATTCGTCTTTATCAACTCGTTAAACTAAGCTAAACTAAGCTGCAGTTGACACATTTTGCATCAAATTGCGTTGCAAACTTTGAAACTTTTAATATTTATCCTCTGGCGGTCATATATCATCTTTTGTATTATTCCTTTCATATAGTCTTCCATCGGGCAAAATATTTCATATTTGAAAGTAAAGTGGTACTTTAGGACACAATCAAACTTTGGTCCCTTTATCTGAAATTCCTTGGCAGGCAACACGCAGAAAGAAATTGGGAGACAAACTTGTTGCCTGATACTGTTCACTGAACTGAACTCGCAATCATTCTTCATAACATTGTTGGGTCATTCATCTCAATTTAAAACCCAATTTAGCTGACATAAATTCCTCTTCCAATAGCGCATCACACGGATCTCATTTCTAATAAGAAACAATCCAAAAAGAATGTGGGTCCAAGCTAAATAACGGACAAATATGAGAGTGGAAAAAGGTCAATCGCATTTTCAACGTGATATACAGGGTGAGTGTGGGGTAGCATGGAATAATTTATGAATCACATTTTGTTCGGTCGCGTTGCACTGTGCCGTGCAAAGCCTTCCAAAAGACCTTTGGATTACACTCAAGTTTTGGCTCAATGAAATTACTCATTTCTAATTAGCGTTTAATGAAAATCTCTATATGATGGCGCTTATATAGTTGTGAAGATCGTTAAATAAATCTCAACAACTAACCAAAACGAGGTTAGTCTCAGATCTTAAACATTTGAGCACAGTATCCTCGCATTGTTACAAAATCGTTCTCGTAGCTAGTGCAAAAACTACGTTTTACCTCTCGATTCGTTTTTCGCTTTTTTAAAGGAACCATTTTCCCTTTAAGCTTAACTGCTGAACAGAGTGAAAGGGTTGCGCAGTGCCCATCAAATGCTCACCCGCCTTCAAAATTGAAAACTGCACGCCTGATGCAATTTTCTTCTAGCGCATCAAAACGTAAGATAATCCATAAAAGTCCATTTTAATCATTGTTTATGCGCAATATAGTACGACCCAGAGCGCCCAAGGGTAGTACAAGCTGACCTTAAAATGGATTCACCTGTTAAGTAAGCCATGGCTACGTGCCCCCTTTGCGCCTTATACTGCTTATTCAATCAACTGGAAATGTTCATAACGCATTATTTACATACATCTGGATCAGGTTGGGGAGAAAAATCAATGTTGATGCGATAGATGCAGGCAACATTTTTACGTTAAGAACTTTTTGAGTGGAAAATATATGCAAATCAATAATCTCCCCCGTTCTCCCTCCTCACCTGCGCGCAGAATTAAACCATTTTCCTTTCAGCTCCTTATACGGGTACTGGCTATAAAAGGCGAGCTATATTTCTATTATTTTACCCATGCACCGAGTAGTACATGTACTGTAAAGGGGCAAGGGCGTTGACCTCTTGATTAAAACATTTCTGCTCCATATGTAAGATTACCGTAGACGTTTGCGGAGAATGCATGAACGGTTTGTCACGAGAAGCGTACATGAGCCATAGCTTTAAATGTCGACATACGAGATAAATCGGCGTAAATATCATATAAAATGCCGGGGAAAGTCATTGCGGAAAAGGGATCAAATATTCAAAATAAGTGCCCTACGTGCAACAACAACTGCAATTTTACAAACAAAGTGCTTTGCAGTTGCACAGACATGGCTTTTTAAAGTTTCTATCCTGATAATAAACCATAATTGGATGTATACAGTATATTCTTCCCCAGAAATCTCTGTTATTTAAAATCCTTTGCGCTAGAAGGCTCAACAAGAATGCGCATTTAATGGCATGTATAACAGAAATAATGTAATACTGTATTTATTTTTTCGCGAGGTTATGATTCCTTTCATCCAGCTTGATTGTATGAATCAAGAAAAGCAAATGCAGAAAACGTATGGAGTTTTTACAAAACAAAAGAAAATCTGATAATCAACAAAAATCCAAAAAGAAGTATCGGTAAATTTTCCATCGTTTTTAAAATCGTTAAAAATCATCTTGCATTCCAAATGCCAACAATTCAATAACTTTTCACCTGAATTTTATAAGTATAACCATAGGCGGTACCATATACACTGTATAACAATAAATATACTTCATGTAGTATTACGAAGAGTTAATTAAAGAAGATGCAAGACAGAATAACAGTAATCAAATTTGTTCATTCATGTTATTCACCCATATTTGAAGGCATACGATCAGGTTTAATTTTAAGAAGGTATAACTAAAAGTGATTGTCCTACCTTGCAGTCGTTCACTTTCAATTTTCACCGGCGAAGGTGTAATCCAGCCAGCCTCTTTCGCGGCTTTGTCCCAATCAGCATTCAACTGTTGCACTTTAGTTTGAACCACTTCTGGCAATTTTTCACCTTGAGCTTGGCAAAGTTTAGAATACTCCGCAAATGATGAATTAATCTCATCAACTGTAGGTTGATACGACACGAGAATCCCACGAACCTCCTAAAACAATTGTCAAAGTTGCCATTAAGAGTGTTTTTGTAATAATTGGGTGAGAAATAGAAATCGAAAGTATTTCCTTACTTTCTTATCAAGTTCCGGTATTCCTTTTGGCCCAACCATATCTGCAGCGACTTTAACAACAGATGAAATTCGATCGACGGTCTTATCAAAATGTTTCACATTGGCCAATTTGTTTCTCAAATCTTCCGTTCTGGTTGGTAAATCATTGCTCACCTGTAAATAGCAGTGTCTCAGAAAAACTTCAAAACTTTCAGTTTACCAACATACTGCATGTAAGATCATACCTTGCTAAATCTGGTATTGATAGCATCAAATTGTGGCGCTGCCCACCGGCTTAATGTGGTCAGTTGACTTAATTTTGATGGCAATTCATTTTCCTTTTCCTAAATTGAGAAGGATCCAAGTTTAGACTAAAGCTTACACTCAATTGCAAGACATTAAAATAAAAACACATTACTTTTGAAATCAAAATCAAAAGAAAATTATTCCTAGTAAACTGTGTATAAAAAAGAACACCACGAAACAAAACTTAACTTGTAAAATCCTCATAATTTCCAAATTTGATGTTTATGGTGGCAATGTTAATAAATATAATAAGGTTAATAAATTCCCTATCACGTACAAGGGCATCTTTTAAATTTGTTTACATCACTTTGAGCTAACCTTGATCCTTTTAAGTGAGTCATCCACTGAAATGGCATCTGCCGGATTTGGGTGCGTGTCTAGCATGGCCTCGGTCTCATCTAACCAAAAGAGTATTTCTTCGAGCGTATCATTTATTTCTGCATCTGTTGCTTTAATTCTATTTACAAGAGTCAATGAGTTCATTAGCCAGCAACATTTAGCAAGATGAAAACAACTTTCAAAACTAAGATTTACCTTTCTTTGGTAGCAACAAGATCGTCTAGGATAAACTTCCATCTTTGGCTCAAACCATCCATTTGCTCCTGGGTTAGTTTAGATTCGGGTGCCAAGGACTCTGTGACAATTTGGCTGCCATTCAGCAAAACCATAGCCATTGTTTTCTGACGATTGACAATTTCATCTTCGAGACTCTATTATTAAGTAAAAATTAAAACAAATTAGGGAACTATTTCTGATGGGCGAAAAGAATAGTTTTTGACACTTTATTACAAAATTGAGTAAAGATTCTCACCTGAATGGTCTTTTTGATTATTTCAATGCTTAAACCTTCATCTTTTAGCGTTTTAATCTTAGCTTCGCTTTCCAACAGCCATTTCTTCATATTACTTGTATCTATTTGATATTCTAACCAGATTTCATTGGCCTTGGTCCACTTACTACAGAAATTAGAATAGCATTAAATTATTAATACGTTTAAATATGATGCGACATAAAGCTTTCTCTGCTGCTTACGTTTGCCTTCTTTTCAAATCTGAGGACAGTTTTTCATAATCAGCTTGAAGTTTTTGAACATTTGCAATAATCTCATCCACATTGTCCACTACAGAATGCTTGGCAATATCGTGAGCCTCTTCAGATAATGAGAGAACTTTCGATTGAAGTGATTCTACATCATCTTGTACTAACTATATTCGAAATAACAATGAAAAAACGCTTGTTTTTTATTGTTAGTTGATTACAATAAAAACAAAGGCATGAGAAAGAAATTTACTCTACCTTTAAAGCAATCTCTTGTTTTAAAAATTCTTCAAACTCTCTCCCCATTAATTCACGGACGTTTAACTTCTCCGAAACAAGCGAAATCGCTTCTCGCAACTCGTTTATCTTCTCAATTATATTAGGAATGGCAGGGACAGGGTCTTCAGTTATCACAGGTGCAGGGACCTCCTCGGCCTTCTGGACAGGGGGAGAGGGTGGTTCAGCATTAACAACCGGTGCGCTTTTTGGCTTAATAGTTACTGTTACTGTAACTGTTGTCTGCTGTAGAAGATTGGACTTTTCCTGCAAGTGATAACAAAACTTGAATATTTAAAAACTGCTAAGAGAAGCATAGCTGTTTATTTGGTGATTGTTCTCAGTTTATTTAATGGCATATAATGAACAGTTCCTGTTCAAAAATTATCGTGACAAAAAAGATGATTTCAAACATCATAAAACAATTAATACTATGATCTTAAGATTCTACATAAACGTCATTCCATAACACCACAACTACAACATCACCATCTTATAAAAATCTATTCATTTCTTTTTGGCGATAGAAAAAATAAAGAAGGGAGAAAATAATAAACAGTCTTGTTTTACCTTAATCTTGTCAACTACTTTCTCCCAATGTTGATTCAACTTCGTTAGTTCTGGTTCAACAATCTGCTGGAGATTGCCTCCTCTTGAGATAAGTTTTACAGCCGTATCACGTAGGTCATTCACTTTGCTGTTTAATTCTTTAGCTTCACTCTGTAAATTCTGTTAGAAATTAAATAATCAAACGTAAGGATTATGTAAAAAAGGGAAGTAAACAATAACAGTCTAGGAAAGCATGAAATTACTTTATATTTTTCCATTTCCTCCTCGCTGTTTTGTTTTGCAGATGAAAGTTTTTCAGACTTGGCTAAGGCTTTCTCAGCTTCTTCTAACCAAATAGCTACACTTGATAAACTTGAATTAAAATCGTCCAGTAATAGCTTGCAATCTCCCCTTACGCCCTGAAAATTTTTGGAAATATATTCAATTATTTAGCAACCGCGTTGTACAGTATATTATATTATTAACTTCATAATAGGCATAGAAGATATTTAATGCAATTATATCATACTTTCATTGATTCTTGTCGATTCTTCAAGCGCAATTCCAGCCTCTCCCATTGCCTATTTAGGTCCAGTACTTTAGCTTTCAGTTTCTCCAAGTCTCCAGGACTAGCTAATGCAGAGAGGTTTTCACACAGTTCCTTAACAGCTGTTAATGATGGTTTTCGTTTCGACATTTCCTGAAGAGATTGCTAAGAAGAAAGTAACGATAGTAATTCTAAGCAAGCATTATAACAAAATTTTGGAAATGGCAGCACATAAATCCTCATATACTGTATGGCAATTAAAAAATGATCTAAGGGTGTTCTATCATTGCACAGATATCTTTGATCAGAGAAAAAAAACTTTGCTTGGACAATAACTGATAGATCCCATAATTTTCCTCCACATACCATAGAGAACCTCAATTCTTCTTGCACGTCATCAAGAGGAACTTTAGCTTCCCTACGATCAAGTTCACCCTCGAAGGCAGCGAGCCAATCTTGAAGTGACGTCATTTCCTTTTTGATTTTCTTAGACAATCTCAGAGCACGCTCCAGACATCCTTTAGACTCAGTGACCTTAACAATGGTAGTTTTCAAGTTAAATCAATATTAAGGAAAGACAAAATGTATTCCAAGCTCGGTTAAAATGTTAGATGCAACTCTCACTTGGGATCCAAGCTGGTTGTAAAGTGCTTTCAACAAATCCAATTTATTATTTAGCTCCTGGGGATAATCCACTTGCTTCTTTTCTACAACTTGTCGACCAGTTTTAATTACATATTCGACTTCAGACTTAATATCACTCAGTTGTTTGTAAAATTGCTGAAATATATTAAGATAATATCAATAACTGTCTATTTTCAATTTTAATTTTTTGAAAGGAGAATCACGACACGGGGACTTACCAAACAATATGTCAATTGTTCTTGAATGTTGTTAGGGTCTTCATCTTGCAAACTGATTAAGTAAATGCTTCTCTCAGTTTCGTGAAGGATTCTGGTAATATGGGCAAGTTTGGGTTCAAAGTCCGATGGAACTTGAAACTTTTGAAATTTCTGAACAACCTCTTGAAATCGTTGCTAAAAAATAGTACAATGCATATTGAATTATAAAAAACCCATTTAGAAAAATATTACAATATATATTGTTATAAATCTGCTGTTAATTGAAAGACGGTAAATTCCGAATATTATGAGGAAATAAACTGACTTTCAACAAGGACAACTGATCCTCGAGTCTTGCTCCTGCTTCATGTTTGCCTTGTTTTCTGTAATTCTGTACCAAGATGTGCATATCCCTCATTGCATTTTCATGTTCCACAAATTCCACTTTCATTTGCTGGAATTAAAATAAATGTACTATTATTAGACAATGGTTGAATCATACCACTAAATTCTCTAATTTTCCATAAACAACAGTAGTGCATCAACCTCATATTCTTCGGGTACATCATGAGCAAAAACATCATTGTCAAGACGAGATTGAAGCGCTAAATCCATGTGATTTAGCCACTCTTGAACTGTTAACACTTGACGCTCAGATTGTTGGGCTAGACTTATGCTAGACTCGAGAAACCTTTGCTTTTCTTGTGCCTACAAACAATAATTGGAATTACAGAATAAAAACAATAAATCAATTACTGTTCCAAGCACCAACTATAACACATTAAAAGTAGATAATATTAACAAACAAGAGCAAGATTATTTCATGATTTGAAGAAAACTACAATTCTAAGAGAATACATACAACAGAACGTAAGTAATAAAAGTCTGTTTAACGTTCGAGTCACAACTGACCTGTTTGGATAGCTCTCCCCAACGCCAAGTCAAGTTTTCCATATCATGTTGAATAGGAATGACCAAGATGCCAGTATTGATCAAGTGCTGGCCAACCTCTTGGATCTTAACACTTATAATGGATCGATGGCTTCTCAAGTAATTTTCAAGATCCTGAATAAGAAAATTGAGCAGCAGTTACTTACCAAACTGACTCAACATGACGAAAATGACGCAACAAAAAATGTTACACACTAACATCTAATTCTTCCGAAATTTCTTCGGCATCTGCAGCAGCTCTACTAGGTCTAGCCAATTTCCTCTCTAACTTGCCCAACCAGTCAGATTCTTGGTTTACGAGAGCTACAAGCAGTTATAAATAAATTAATAGCCCAATATTGTACATAAATTGTATATAAATCTAAAAAAAAACTTTTGATAAAGTGTTACATACTTTTAAATTCTGCATATTGTTTACTGACATCCTTAAGCGTTTTGTAGCGCTCATTAATGGTACTGACCACTTCTGTCCATCGCATGCTTAGATATGCAAATCGCCGTGCGAGGCTCCCAGGTGTCCCACTGCCGTTCTGGTTCAAAATTTCTTTACCAGTTTCTTGGATATCTTGAAATTCTGAAAGTTTTGTGTCGATTTGATCTTTCAGTGCTTGATATTTTTTAGTCTGTTGTCCCAATTCCTCGACAGTATTTAAATTGAATAGAGCTGGAGTTTCCTGATCCAACGTGTTCAGCCATTCAACAAAATGGTCCACCCTTTTCACCACATCCCGACTCTTGTTCAGTGCCTCAAGAAGCTTTCGGTTTTGACTTTTAGTTAACTTCAGCACAGTTTGCCACTTTTCGTTCAAATCGTTCAATTGATTTTTCATTTTAAATGCAAAAGATGAATCACAGCGTTCAAGTAGTACTTTAACAGTTTCGTTAATATTATCCACATTTGGTTGCAAAGTTGCAATATCGTCTTGTAAAGCCTATGATGCAATAAAACATAAAACATTAAGATGGGAATACAAAATAAAAAGCTGTAAATTAAGGAAGGTGGCAAAAAGTAAATGCATTTATCTCCAGGAAAGTTCCATAACTTGCTGAGAAAACAATAAAAAAAAACATATTACATTGCTTTGTTCCAACTGTGCTTCAAGAGTGTCAATATCACCGATGGCAGCATCCTCAGCGTGCAAAAACACATCCACTTCCTTCATCCATCGTGTTAAACCTTCAATTTCATCCTAGCAACAGATATACAGTATAATCAGTTGAAAAGTATATAAATATAATTGTTTTGGTGGCAATACTAAACTAAAAACACTTCATACTTGATGTTGTTTTAACTGTGAGATCCCCCTTTCCAGTTTTTGTTGTCGGTCATCCAAAAGCATAAACACATCATTCCAACGAGTGTTTAACTGTTTCAATTCTTGGTCTAACCGATTGATATGTGGTTCTCCACGATACTTATCAACAAGGCCTTGTCCAGTGTCATTTACATAAGCTAAGCTTGACTCTTGTTCTTGCACAGTATTTTGTATCTCCTAGATTCAAAAACATTATTTACAAACTAGTTAACCAACTAACAATTTTTAAGATTTCATGTACAGTAGTTCACTGTTCAACAATTTAAAATAAAATGACATTTTTCCATTTGGCTGTTACTGTTGTGCTACCGAAAATTTATGCAACCGTATTATAAATACCTTATATTTTTGTAACTGATCTTCAAGGATATCAGATTCTGTAACGACAAACTCTTCAGAAAGCAGGACTTCCTCTACGTGATTAATCCATTTCAAGAGGGCTTCCATTGCTTCCAAATATTTTCTAGGTGGCGTTTTGTCCACAGCTTGTGCCAATTCAGATTGTCTTTCATCTTTAATAAGAGGGTTTCCAATAAAATAATTATGAGTGCAGCTACACAACAAAGATGAATTCAAATTGTACAGTTGCATAGGTAATAAATATAATGTAATATTATTACCAATCTGAAAAAACGTGTCCTCCCAATGCCTGATGAATCGTTCAGCGTCAACTTGTATAGTGTGGTTTTCGTATGTTTTGGCAGACAATTCTCTCGCTTTTGTTCCAAGCCTTGTCACCTGATCTTCATGATTTTTCATCGATTTCATTTTTAGCTACAAAGGAGTACAAAAGCTCACCGATTAAAAATATATTTCGCCATTTTACACTTTATCCTATAATAGTAATTGCAAAACACATCTTACACGGCATTGGTCCAGCATAGGTTGAATACAAGTGTAGTCCACAGGAATGCGCTCTCCGCTATGTAACCAAGTCTGGTAACTTTGTAATAAATCCTCAAGACCATTTAACTCGTCATAAAATTTCTTTTTGTCGCCCAAAAATTCTATTTTATTTCTGCGAGCTTGCAGCAGTACTTGCAAATCAGACCATCTTGTTTTCAAATCGTTTAGAGCCAACTCTAGGCTTTCTGCTGGTTTTCCTTCTAAAAATCATTTAGTAAAAATTAATGAACTGAAAAGTAAAAATAATGAAAAACAAGATCAAATAATTACCAGATTTTAAATCGGACAAAATGTTTCGTCCTTTCTCTAAAATCTCCTCAACTTCTTCCTTCCTTGCTCGAACATCTGCCTCGGTGTCCTATGGTTTCGTAAAGAAGTATTGTTAAGGTTAGATATTGCGTTTCTATTAATGTTTAACGGAATTCAATAATAGAACTTAAACTATATAATGACTACCGCTTACCCTGTACAAAACTAGTTGTTCTTCGATGTTAAGTTCGTCAAATGGATTTTTGCCACGTTCGTTTACAACTACTAAAAGAGATTCCATTTTGTCCATCCAATCACCGAGTTTGATCATTGCTGAATCAAATTCAGCTCTTGAAGCACTTTCTAGCCTTCTTCGCTTGGCCCCAGCTTGCATCAGTATCTACAAACATTAATGATGACAGGATCAAATTGTATTAGGAAATGTGATCAATTTATAGATATTGCACAATACGGTTTCCCCTCTCAACATGCACACCTCTTTGCTAGTGAGTGTTGTTGTTTTGGTAGTGACAGTTTCCTTTGTAGTTGTGCTAGTTTGACTTCGTGCCACAGTAGAAGCCACTGAACGAGGTTCACCAGGCCTTCCTGGAATTTTAGATTCACTACCAGACTTCGCAATCTGAAACATTTTAAGAACAAACTCAAAAATTGTGTTCTAAATAAAATTACCCTATTTTTGGGGATGGGAATTTGTTAATAAAACAAGCTTTAGACTGAACAAGTAAAAGCAAATAATTATCAGAAGGAGCAAAGCAATACTAATACTTTGCAAGAGAATGCATCCCATAAAACAGTATGAAATTAAGCAGATCATTAAAAATTGAAAGAGTTGATACATAATACAAATGCAATGCATCCACATTATTTTATATTTAGCAGATAAACCACACCTCTTTGCTTTTGTTTTCCATGCGTTGAACTAAGCTGTCCCACCGCTGAGTGAATGACTCCAGCTTTACAGCAATGTTATCAACAGCTAGTGATTCTTTATCCAACTTGTCCACCAATTGCTGAGCAGTGTCCATTAAATGGTTGAATTTTTTATGTTGCATTTCCATATCTTGTTCCATAACCTAAATTGATTTATATGTATGTACTCATGAGAAGATAGCGCCTGACCACGTAACAAAACAGCTCACACGTTATGAAAGAATACTCACTTGAAGTTGTTTCACTTGTTCCAAAATAATTCTCGGATCAGATCTAGAGTCCATCCTCATCTCTTCCAGAAGGCGCTCTTTCTGTTCTAACCAATTGCAAAATTTCAATTCTTCATCAGATAGTTGTTGCCATTTGATGACAACTTCTTGTAGGCGAATCCAACGATCTTCAGTCCAGCGACAAACGTGTGCCCAACGTTCACCAAGAGCCATTAATTGATCCTCCATTTGTGCATAAACTACGTGAAAACAACAATAAATAGTATCATGAGTCATCTTGCCTTATTGCTTTCATTGCCATTAAAATAACCATGTTAATTACCACTATCGGTATTGTTGTCATCCACCACAACAACCATATTAGAGAGCGAATTCACCATTGCCTGTTGCACTTCTAAATCTTCTTGTAGTTTCTGTGATTGCATTAATTGTGAACAAATGAAATGGCATTACTTACTTATATACTTTTTAAAGCTTATTTATAGTCTAAAGTTAACAATATTGGTTAATTAACTTAGCAAATAAGGTAGCAGTATTGATTAATTTTCATTTTTTACATGTGCAAAGAATCACTAGGATAACTAGTTTTCTCGTACATGTATATGCAAGACCAGCTTAATATTTTGCGTAAAGACTTGTGTGAAACATTCATTCAAACACCAAAAAACAGCAACACGCTGCTGTTGATTTTTTTTAAGATGCCGAAAGAATTTTATCACCCAGTGCTTGCTAATTATAAACAGGAAAAGTTACCTTGTGCAAATCAACTTGTTGTTTCGCCGAGGAGAAATCTGGTCCTATACTTCCAATCCTGCTTATCCTGTCCTCTGTGGCGGTCAACCATTTTCTCAACTGTTCTAATTGCCTCTGTTGCAAATTCATTAATGCTTCGTGTAACCTGGACTGCCTTTCCATGGCCTTAATTCTTAGATCCTCCCATCGATTGCTTAATAGCCTCATTTGCACACGGATTTCATTTTCCTCCTCTTCAGTCACTTTCTTTTCTGTGATCAGTCGATTGCCTTCTTGCAAGACATCACCAACGCTGCTTTGGTGAGCAGTAAGATCAAGCATGAATTCCTACATGTACATATCCATTCATTAATATAAATGACAATCTATTAAATCCTTCCAACGATTTCTGTCAGAAAATTACCCACTTCATGGACATGAAATTGATCTTTGACCGCCTCCACCTCTTGCGCAACATCTGCCATCTGCGTCAGTTTCTCCTCCGCTTCCAGCAGCCATGCTAAAACCTCTTCAAGAGTACCTTGATACGAATTTATGTCCACAGAGGAAGAAGGCAACATTTGGCGAGGATTACTAGCTGGTGTCAAATGTTTATGCTAAAGATCCAGTTGAGTCATCATTAACATCATAATGTGGAAATGTAATTTGAAAAAAATGCAACAAATAATGGTCATTTATCCATACATCTGAACCAAAGGATTGATCCGAACACACAGAAGAGCCTGAAACATCTAAATTTTCCACGTCGATAGTCTGATGTGGCAACGTTTGAAAGAAGCACATAACATACATCATAATAGATTTTTTATCTGGCACTTTGGTGTTTACATCTATGATATTAAACAGATAAGCATAAATATCAATAGATTATTTCAAATACAGGAAACATGTTTGTGATAGGAAGGTTAGTTGGTTGGCCATTTTTTTCAAAAAAAATGTTGACATTAGACTATCACCACGGGTGTTTTTTAATTGGCAGAACTCTGGAAAAAAATGCTTAGAGAAGATAATGAAAATTAATTTAGTTTTGAGCATATTGAACTGCTTGATAGTTTTTAAATTAAACACTGCCAGGAAGCAATTGACATCACTAAGATAAACTTGAGATAATAAGCTTATCCACCAAATCATATCAATTTGTACTTTGGCATACAGATTGGACTAATTGGGGGGGGAAAGGAGTGTAAACACTTTTATAAAGGGCTAAATCTCAAAGGCGTGCAGCATAGATTACTACACTTTAAAACCCAAAACTAAATCCTCTTAAAACGGCAAATCATAACTAAAATTTAATGGTGATAAAGTACCTTCCGGATCAAGGAGTTTTTCAATCCTGAGATGCTCGTAAGCAATCCTGAATGCATGCTCAAGCCTAGCATTGACATCCATTCTTGATATTCGTTTAAAATCAAAAAGATGAGGCCTGCATGTGCAAAAAAATGTTTTAAAATGCATTTTTGGTTTTTATCTAAATATTGCCAATAAAAACTGGAACACTACATATGAGTAAACAAAAAGCTGTAAACTAACTTTATGTACACATGCCTTGTTTAAAAAATAACACCACTATGAATTTGTATAATCCCTTTAAGCTCACTTCCAAGGTTCACAAAATCACTCCAAACATTAAACAAACAAGAAAACTCACTTTAAAAGTAACTACATGGCTATCTCCAGTCCAAAATAATGAGCCTGGTGTTTTATTTACAGCTTTTCGTCCCTCTTTGCAATTGGTTTAATATTAATACATCACCTATATTTATGTAAAATTGCATTGAAGGACAATCCGTCTATCCAACTGGTAGTAAAGTTCCTAATATCTACACCAGGATAGCCTTGAGTCGATTGCCGACACCATCCTAATAATGTCTTTTCCAAATTTGTCTGTTGGAGATCTTGCATAACATCTTTTAAAACATCTTGCACCTTAAAAGCAGTAAGCAATTTTATTTGGCGTCGAGATTCAGTAGGATATTCAAACAATTTTATTGTTCATTTACAGTATTTTAAATGCCTTAACAACAGCTAATGCCGATCTGCCCTAATCAATTTTATCGCACGCACTGAATGAGCAATATAAAAACTGGGTTTATTTACCTGCCAGTGAAGGATGATACTCCATACTAATCCTAAAATAAGCTTTGGATTGCCATCCACGATATCATTATTACTGATGTTCACCAGCTTCACCTGTGCAATTAAGTCGTGTCAGGGAAATCAGTCAACAAAAGCAGTAATGAATACGGGAAGGTCAAAGGTGGTGGAGTAAAAAAAAAAGCACATACAGCAAAAATTAAATGCGAGGAAATGTACTGAATACAATGGCGAAATTTTCGAATCCATGCTTTGGGCAAATGAATGCAGTTAGAAAAGTCTGGAAAGTCATTCGAATCGAATCTAATCCATGCAAGACATGCTGCATTAGACACACGACTAAACACACTTTACTAACTCATACAAAAAACATGAATCGAATGCTTTCAAAGTCGCTTCCATCAATAAAATCACGAAATTAGTAACGTATAAAAATAGAAAACACATCAACTAGTAAATAAAATTTGCAAACATTCAAAAACGTTGAAAACTCACATTATTTTGCTCTAATACTTGTAAAGCTCGGTTTACATTATTAAGATGGTGGACCCTCATACGCCCTTTTTCTCTTTTCTGAAATATTTTAAGAAATATTGTTCGGGACCGCATGATAGGCAATATATATCATTTACTTGCTACATTTTAAAAAAAATTATATTAAAAACCTCATTTCTACTTCCAAACCATGAAATAAATAAAACGCTTACTAGTTCCCGTCCAGTGAGGACTTCCAATAAAATAAGTAACTTAATTCCATCGCGTAAATCGTAAAATAAATCCGTAATTGGAGATTGGTTTGCCTAAAAATCCAGTAAATGCTCGTTACATCTAATCCAAGAGCAATAAAATTTACTCAAGACTGAAATTAGCTCAAATGCATTCTTTTACCTTGGCCAACTGAGAGCTAATCCATTTACCAAACGTTTTCTTTTGAACATCCTCTCTTTCATCTAAAATAAATGAAAAATATTCAATATTTCTGTTAGGTATCCTCTTTTTAGGACAACCTTTATCGATTTGTAATGCAATAAAACGTAGGCTACACACATTAGGAATGTAAAAAAATATTTTCAGTTAACCAGTTCAAATTAGTTCATCTAGACCAAATTTAACATTAGGGACGGTTTTCCGTTTAACCGAAATCAGGTTTTTGACATTCCTAACACAAGTTTACATTTGGGCTACAGTACACAGTTATACAGTGCATGTAATGTATGAATGGTTGAAATGAAAGAAATTGCATATAAACAATATTGTTGAAACAAATGCATGTTGAGGAATTTTGATAATTATGCAAAAATTTGGAACACTCCAACTGAAATTAATTTCTGGTATTCATAAGTTACAGTACATGTACTAGTATTTTTAAAATTTAAATAAAAATTCAATTCTCAAGCCCCTGAAATCAATACATATACTGTACATGTTCAGTATATTGATTTCATTCCAAGAACCTTGTATCACAAATACGGAATAAACTTTCTCAAAAACAGCTTGAAAATCATTACTAAATGAGTTAGTTGTTTTCAGTTTTATTATATGGCAGTGAAAGGTAGAAGAAGATCATAAGATCAACAAACAACGTCATGTGTAAAGATCACTGTTGAAGATTTAAACACAACAACATATGATCAAAAAAATTGGGTTAGCAACGTACAGTAGCTGTAACTTTTCGAAACTTTTTGCATCAGAGGCTACATGTTCTCTGCGTGTGATGTCCGTACGTATACTGTATGTCTCAGCGTGAAGTAAATGTACATTATATTCTTAACTAAAGGTCGAGAAAGAATTTATTACGCCTTTCCTGATAACAGAATACAATTCTTATGAAAACAAACGTTGATAAGCAATTTCAATTCAAAGACATCTTATTTTAGCAGGCCCGAAGGCAGGAAAGTACATAAATAGTAACATTTTTGAGCATGTAAATTCTATAAATTTGGGTTCGCAATCGCATTTGGCTTCTACGCAAAGTAATTTCGTCGTTATAAACGCATGGTTGAGGCAGGAAGGTCATGCGGCGATGCAATAAAAATATTGGGAAGGATAAATGATTGCATAACATAGATGTACATGTAAATAAATGCATACCGCTATAGGTATAAAGGGTGTGGTTACTGTATAAACTAAAGCTGTCTATACATACTGTACCATATAAATCGTAGATTAAGAATATACTTTATTACTTCAGCATCATAAATGCATTTCAGTAGAAGTTTCCAAAGCGTGTACAATTTGAAGAAAGACTCGTGCAAGTGCTTGTGTCCATGCAATGTAGAAATTCAACATGAAGACGATAGGATATTGCTTAGACAGAATTAAGTTTTGCAAATCGCACTTCTGGACACAATAGCGGTACTCAAACAGACGAACAAATTTGATCGAAACTGCAATGTCGACCTTTATGAACGGTCAATCAAAAGGTCGACATTGCAGTTTCGCTAAAATTTGTTCGTCTGTTTGAGTACCGCTGGTATATTGTAGTTGTGAATTCACGTGGACCTACTGATTGGCTTCAAAAATTCACACAAGGACATCGCTAATTTTAAATCAATTGATCGCAGTATGTTAATTAATGCATTCTTTTTGAACATGTACATGTAACTTCACGACTGCCAAAGTGCCAATCGCAAAGCGTCTACGTGTAACTCTAATATTCCAACATTGAACTTATTTAATTTGATTTTTTACATACTAGTTCATTTGATTTCCAGCGCAAATCAAAGCAACAACTTACATTTTATATCTAAAATGGAGATGAATCGAATTCAATTGAACTCTTCATTTGGTTATGTACTAACAGGATTGTTTAATCCTGTTAGTAAAGTCAGTCTCAACGTTGTTTCTACATGTATAACATGTAGTTTATGAATCCTTCCAGGATATAAAAAGCTTTTATCAAAATGATTCACGTTTAAACTTTCTCAAATATGTTCCGCTAAAATGGAGAAATTTCAACGCAACATCCACTGAAACGTATACAGTATGATTTTAAAAAAATGCTTAGCCGAGCCCATCTGAATTGCAAATACGACTAGGGTTGAAATACATGATTTTTGAAAGATGCTGTTTATGTAAATGTACTCGTTTTTGTGAGAGCATTTTCACTCCGCCTAACCTGCTCGCAAAAAAGCCATAAAACTAATCTTCCTTACTGACTCCCACATATTAGTAAGAGTGTGAAATAATTAGCCCAACAATAAGGTCTACTACTTCCAATAAAATCAATCAAACATACGCCTACTGGCCTACAGATAAGCTGCTTATCAACTTTTCCTGTTTTCTCATGTTTTGCACTGACTGGGCCTATTTGTTTTCGAATCCGCCTAAGGATTGTGCCACAATTAAATCCACGCGTTAATTAAACCACATTCAGCGCAGGCCCACGTATTTAGAAATTGGAAGTAAATGCGGTGAGTTGGCCAACCCAAGAAACAAAAATGAATTCCCTAAAGTTATGTCAAAAATGGGTCATTGTCCTTTAAAGTTAAACCACAAGTATATCATTTCTGGACTGCTATTTACAAATTATTTTTTTAAACGTTTACATTTTATAGCCCGCCATAGTCCATATATGGTCAATTCGAGACCGAGAAAACAGCCTATTATTATACATTTTCAGCCAGATACACGAATATAATGTACAGTATGTAGTGAAAGAAATTGCTCGTTGTTTTAAGTGCTGCACAATATATTTTTTTCAAAAGAAGGTTCGGGGTTAATGAATTGTTTCTTCAGACCTTTTAGTGAAACCTGCTTTTTATTTTTAAATGCGAATCGTTACGTTTTATTTTTAATTAGATAAGCCTTCGAGTAATCAATGGGTGTTTTTTTTTTTTGCAGTTTTCACTGTTGGTACACCAGTATATAAACATGAAATATTTTTATATGTTATATAAATAGCGTCAGGTTAGAGTGAACGACCTAGCCATTGGTACTCATTCTGGGAGAAATACGAGTATCTCTACATTAAATGGCACGTCGCTGGCTACAAAATAATCCAAAAAAGGTTGTCAGAATTTTTAGAATAATTTCAAAAATTTCATAAACTTTCCCATTTCACTGAAAAGGTTTAATTTATTTTCGATTTTTATCGATTATGTTTATTTTACACATCTGAAATCTGTCTGCCGCATTCCAACGATTTCAAAGGCTATTGTATACTTAACATTATCACTCACCAACAAACAATTTAAAGAAATTACATGTACCAAAATTTGACCATATGTTCTTAAATCTTAAGTCAATCGCAGCTGTATTCTTTTCTAACTAACGTTTTAGTTTTATTTTAAAAAATGATAAAGTACCGTCAAATAATAGAAATAGCTAGAGCACGTTTTTTAAAGATTTATGTTGTATTTCACATGAGGAGAATAAAAAAAAAACTAGAACAGAATATACATGTATTATCTATTTAATTGCAAAAGAAAGGAAATACAACGTTTCGTTAAATATAATTTAACGTCGATCAAATTTAATGAACCAATTAAGGCATGAATGCAAAATGCAAATAAAAATTGCCGTTCTAGGAATTCACAAGCTCCAGGAAATCTATATAAAACAGTAGTATTCTCCCATTTTATTGCAAATCATAAATATGTCCAGAGTAAAAAATACTTATGAATTACGCATCAAGATTCCCGAGGAAGATCTGCAACAGATATATTCTTTCCTATATTTAATCTAATTAATTTTTTGAATTGCATGCGCTTGTTTTAGTCATGACATGAACACTTGGAACACGATTTTCTTTCATCAAATTTCTATTTTCATTCATTCCCAGTGAGCGAGTGCGGTGTTTACTACGAAGGAATTCCCTGCAACGCTATCTTCCAAAAACGATTCACAAAATCAATATTTATCTAGCGGGAGGAATACTTGTCACTTCCGCAAACTTTGTACAAAATCGCCGAGTTTATCGCCAAACACCTCAAGAGTGCACTCGAAGCGATAGCAATTTCGAATATCGTTCAGGATTTTAAAAAAAAAAAAAAAACAGCAGCAAATACTCCGTAGGAAGAACGAAATTTTAAAATTGATAACATCTGTTTTCAAGCTATATGTACGCAATGAAACACGACTCGTCAAACCCTGCTAATTGCAACAACTTTTTGAAATCTTTGTGCTGAACAAAACGGTTCGTTTTCCTTTCGAAGATACGGCTCGAAGATTATACATCCAAAATAATTGGACATCAAAAACGAAATATAACAAGTGGTGTTGCCTTCACAAAATGGCTTCAATTTAAATGTCAATCGGGACAAACCGAGGTACACATCAACAAATGGTACCCTTTGAGCGAAATGGCTGCACTCCAAAGTTTGTTTACGTGTTCGTGGAACGGGACGAGGGGTTTCGACAAACAAATAATTCAAAAACGTTACCAGAAACGCAAAAAAACCGAGTCAAATGTCATTGAATGGAATAGGCCTAGAAGTCAGGGACCAAAAATCGAACGTCCAGCCCAGAAGTCGCCTGCACAAAACAGTCGACAGAAGTCACGAATCTCGACGTAAAAAAAAGTTCGTTACTCACCGATGACAGGCGCAGTATCCATATTTTAAGAATTGCATCGAGTTTACTTCCAATTTCGCCGATTTTCGCGAAAAAACACCGACTAAAGCGAGAGGTACAAAGGGCAGCAACAATTCGCCCGCACGGGACAGGCAAATAAGAACAACAGCGACGTCATCAACCCGTGACGTCACATTCGCGCTTTTGCAAGTTTGCGAAGGCTTCGAAACCCCCAGAAAAATCGGATGAAAAGTTAAAAAGACTACAGAAACAACGACGATGCTCGTTGCAAAGGATTAACTCTTTGACATTTTTAAGAAAACTGCCATTTCATCCCCAATTTTAAATCAGGGCCCTCCTCTTTTTTCCACACCCCTCTCCGTACACACGCGCGCGTAAATAGCTTTTAATCTTCCGTGTCAATTGCTCTCTGACACACTTGAATGCGCTTAGATAAGCCCTTTCAGGAGAACGTTCTTATCAGATATTTTTGAAGATGTTGATAAGGTGATGGGAGCAACGACTCGCCAAATACGCAGCCCGCTTTTTAGTTTCTCTCAAAACGTTTAGGACACCCTGTACATTGTATTTTAAGTTACGAACGTAGGTCAGCGTGCTGCCATCTAGTGGATAAATAACATAACTCTCGTCATTAATATCTACAGGGTGTCAATAAAACCGTAGGTCGAAAATAAATAAACATATAATCAGTATAAAATATTATAAATAAATTTAGTTAGCTTAATCACAATTTATATACTGCATTACGTTTTATATATGCATATGACGCACTATATTATAATTTATAAGCAGTTTACTCGTATTGTAAAACAACGACACATCGTATAGATGTGTTTATTGTTCCTGCATGTATTTTCCACATCACCTTGACCCATAAAAACGTTCATTATGCAGTATACTGTAAATGTCCGTAAATGAGCTATAAATTTCCACGAAAAATAAGAAAAGAATATTTGTCTGTCTTTCAGAATACATTAAGTCTTAATCACAAATGAAACGTACGAATAGACTTTTTTTAATTGATTATATAGCTTATTATACCTGCAAATCGTTTTTAAAATGGACGCTTTCTTTATAAATTCAATATCGCCATAAACCTTTGACCTATCAACAATATGCTAACTTCTTTTGTTTCAGAGACATGACATTCTTGTCGAAACAAGACCAGATAAACTTTTGTAAAGTGTTACTTATATACAGTATTATATTGAACCTTACACATCTTCTAAATATCGTTGACTTAATAGCTATCCGATAAAATATCTTGAACATCATACAAAGTTATCGAGGAAGACGAAGATGGTACAATAAGATAAAGGGTGTTAAATTATCATTGAAAGTTCTAATAGTTAAAACATTTGGTAGCAATGGCCGGCGTATATACAGGAGCATTTCCGGTTTCAGCAGGTCAATTGTTTTAGCAAATGATTAATACTATTGGGACTTTCGCACTATTACCCGATTAATATAAAAGATGATGAACATCAGAATTTAAACGCCGATTACAAGAATTTGCGTTTGGTGCATCCTGGGGACAACTTATTTAAACTAAAAAAGCATGCTCACCTTTGGCTCTCGCTATTTTTAGCCCAGTATTGGCCATTGTATCCTTTCAAACAAAACCTCGTAATGGTGACACACAGGCATAGTTGTTAAATCAAAATGCCATTATATCCGCACGTGCACGCAGTTGAGAAATGCAAATAATTTCGAAAAATAAGGCGAATTAAAACTTTCCAAAACATCGTCCATTTTTCAGTACAGCTGTACAACAGCGACACAATCCTGGTTGCCAGTACGTTTCGCGATCATTTCTGCCCTTGAGTAATTTTTAAATATAAAGGTAATTCAATTTCAAGGTAGACACGTTATGCTTTTCCGCTTTGAAAACATCGTTCGCTACACACGGAATCACCCGGTACAGGGTGCTCGAGAAACAATAGCAGAAAAAGTCCACAATGTGCTCACAAATAAATAGAGGTGTCGCGTTAATCCGCGTTAATGCCACACATTTTAACGTTATAAACACTTTCCGCAAATCCCAAACACTAATGAAATCAATCCAAAGGAGAACATTATATTGCGAACTTCCACTTGCCAAGACGATTTATGAAAAAAATAAAAAGTAGCAAAACCTCGTTAAAACAACTGCGGTGTAAGCCATGCAGTGTATTGTTCCCTTTTGCATTCATCCACCACATGTTACATTCGGCAATGGTTGGTCGAACTTAAGGTCATAAAAGCGGCATAATATACACCTGGAAAACTAGTAATTGCCTCCACATCCTCCTCGTAGAGTGCCTTAACATTTCCCCTTTTTCAAAATTTCGTGCGAAATTTATTCAAGAAAAGCCACGGGTCGGAGTTTTTATATTTCCCATTTCTTTTTCATTGGGATGCTCCTTTAATTGCGAACGTATGCATCCAGCTTCAGGCTCTTTAACTATCGCATTATTTCATCGAAATAAGTACGTGAGTCCGCCATGGGGTTAAAAAGGGGATGGAAACGTATAACGAAAGTGAATGGGAAAT
This sequence comes from Ommatoiulus sabulosus, assembly GCA_034697705.1. Taxonomy (NCBI): domain Eukaryota; kingdom Metazoa; phylum Arthropoda; class Diplopoda; order Julida; family Julidae; genus Ommatoiulus; species Ommatoiulus sabulosus. Next base: position 2,881 of record JAQGAO010000088.1, on the reverse strand, counting down.
TTAAATCCCACGCTTGCAAAATGTAACGTTTGAGATCTTTTGATACCCAGCCAGCCAAGCCTACGGACGATTAAATGCCTCCATTTTCCCAATTTAGTCTCCCGTTGGACCAAACTTGTGAACTAACTAAAATTGTGCTTTGTGTGAGGGTATTTCACAGCTTTTCCCATTCGGTACTGTATCTCCATGTGCAACGATAAATGATTGTAAAGTAATCAGAAAAAAAGATGATCAATCGATATGCAAGTAGAAAAGACTGCACTTTAATAAAATTAAACCGGAAACTGCTTAATTGAGATGAATAAGAGTGAGGATGTCAGCGTGTGAGCTGCTTATTACCGATGAGAAACTAGGGAATTGTCGTTGAATTAATTACAGAAACAAATTACTTTACTTTCGCATACATTTTTTTCGGAAACAGCTTTATAGATGTTAGATTGATTCAATGAATTTTTCACTTTTCAAAGTTGCATGGTCAGCGGGGCATTAAATGTACTGCAATTAATGCTATAAGAAGGAAATGAATTGCGAGATATTGGAAAGTTGAAAAAATTACTTGAAAAAATAATCGTTTTGTATAATTTTTATCCATGCACTTCAATGATGAAAATCGCATATTTCGGGTAATTTTATTTGCTTTCATTTCCCGTCACTTGAAATATGACACAGATTCACAGCAAATAAAACCAGGAATAGTTTTTTCTATTACTTGAAGTAATCATCTTTCAACTTCCTGCTAAACTCGTATATAGTTTAACCCTTTTCAATCATTGTTACATTTGTTTTGTTACGTGACACCCTGTATCTTATTTGATAAAAAAACACTTCATGCGGATTGTTTACAAAGTAGGAAGAGGCTATTGTAATGCGCATGATATAACTTTACTACCAGCATAATTTATTTCGAATATGGTGATGCAATACATTAATATAGCGCGAATTTTCCATTTTGAACATTAACTGGTTTGATGAAAAACGCAAAAAGGTCTGAAAATGGAATAGGTGTATTTCTAAGGCGTGACTTAATTAAAACGGTGATCGCATGCAGGGCATTCATTAAATTAAGAAGACATAGGCCACGAATCGATTAAAAACTATCTCAAATTTGGCTTGTTTTCCCACGACAATGCAGATTTTACATCAAGATGCGGTAATGCACATTCACGATTTTAACAATGGCAGGCTTTTTACGAGCTGTAACTGTTCATTAACTAATTTAAGTCTAAAAAGAATCGAATCAATTCTAAATAATTCACATGTAAGTTTCGCTCGATTTGATGAGAAATTTTGCCAAAAACTCAGAAAAAATACTTAGAATGCAATTTTTGCAAGGCAAATTCCATTTGTTTCAATATGTACAGTACCTATACATATAGTTTCCCTTGACTGAAATAAAACTTGAAATCGAGCCACGCTTTATTAGCTTTACCCATGGCCCGACTTTCAAAACTGACGAATATTTCGATTAGTAGCTAAAATATAAGTTTACACAGAATGGAACGTGCACGTTAAGAAGGCAAAAAAGTTGAATTGTAACGAAGGCATCACGCAACGATATCGAGAATTGAATTCAAAAATATAAAAACGAGCCCTCGGACAATTGCAAATGATGTTGAGATTGAGAGGGACGATAATGTCCATGTCTTGAGATGTCCACGACACAAGACCACTGTCAATGGTGAAAAATGATCTCCGTGGGGGGTTCAAAACCATCCATTCATTTTTAATCTTTGCCATTCGATCGTCTCAAAACAAAAGAGTAATTGTAGATGAAAAGATTCAGATGATTTTATGAACAGATGGCATGTAGTGTTTACCGAAAATTAAAACGAAACATCGTCTACAGCTGATGGAAGCATGGGCAAAAGCGGATATGCGAATACGTGCAAACAGCCTACGCTTCCAATTTGTTTATTTATCGAAGGTTGCAGTGACATACAGCCATTCAGGGAAGACAGGCATTTTCATTTGCGATTATGCAGATGGATATCGGATCCAGACATAAAATCCAAAATGCAAGGCAAGAAAATTGCAATTTGATATCTGCTGTCTACGCCGAGCATAAACTGTATACAAATGACGGATTGCACAGTGCAACCTGCTTCAACGCCCCTTAACCTTATAACATCATCATTAGAATGTGGACATGGGGCTTCAATTGTAAGACTCATTTCATTTGACGTTAACGGACCAAACGTCCAGCATTTGTACTTGAATACTGCATGAGTACTGTGCAGTGCAATGGTCACGTACAAATTGGAATAAATTGTAAATAATCTAATATCTCAATCAATTGTCATTCGTTCAACAGTTATTCAGCCGGAATTGGAAATATTACATTTTCGATCGCATGCATGAATAAGATCCTTGTTATTTGGCTCAATCCTTAGATTGTCTAGATCTACATGTAAGTGCTGCAAAACAAAAATTGCTGCAAACATTCTAAAACTCGCATTTTCAGTTGCAAAGTTTTCAGAACATCCAGATAAGATGTCAACCATGTTCGCAGAACCCGTTGGTGTGATACGTTAACTTAAATGATGTAAATGTGCTACCTGCATGCGATTCTCAAACTGGACAGTGTCAGTCAATATTTAAACGCAAATTCGTACCCCGTCTTATAAAATAGGTTAAACAAAGGTTATACGAGTGTGGCTCACTGTTGAGTCTGCCAAAATGTACGAAGGCTGATTGAGACATCTCTATTTTGCATCTGCCGTAAGTGAAAAACAGCAGTTGTCTTAAAGGTTTTGAGTCTGGCCAATAAATGTCGCATCGGTGAGTCGAGAAGTATGATTGTTTTCAAATACAGTAAAACCTGTTAAGAGTGACCACCAAAAAAAATGCTATGTTGGTCACTGTACACAGGTGGTCACTATAC
>JAQGAO010000087.1:0-51650 GCA_034697705.1 Ommatoiulus sabulosus | reverse complement strand
GACACAACACTTCGCGTGCGAAAAAATTTGCAGCAGAGGTCAAAAAAATAGGCAGCATCTGCTTTATCAAAATGCATTTATCGCTATCATTCCTTTCAAACGGATTGCTTATATACTTAGCCAATTACATGTAGGAAGTATAGTGTGCAACCTTGCGGCTATGAAGAGCGAGTGACACGTCGCCTACGATCCGCTGTATCAATTCGTGCGCTGCAGTCGTATTTTCGCAGCGCCAACTTTCCGACTAGCGAATGGATGATGCAAAATGCGCATTAAGCCACACCCATTTTGATCCGAAACATTTAATACTCAGTCCTTCCACCGTATCAATTCTTGCGCTGCAGTCGTATATTTTCGGGACAGGGGGACATGGAAGGTGCCAACGCGAAGTGACTATACACTGTATATACTGCTATTACGTATACTGTGATGTAGGCCTACGTCGAAGTTAAGATTTTAGTAGTCGTCCTTCAAATTGCTTAAATATTACCACGGTGACTAACCACTGCCGGAAGTTTCTTCAATGGAAGAGGAATTAAACACTCCGCCCTCGAAGTCTCGAATCCTTTTCAGAAAGGATGTTCTTTGAGAGCTAGGCAATTCAAATGGTCTTTACAAGAAAAGATTACCCCACAAAAACTGCCACTGTATAACGAGAGACGTAAATTCTGATGAAAAACAAGCGTGAAAAAGTAAATCGGACCAAGAACAAAGCTCTCGTTTTCTATAGCGCGGCTGCGCGAATGAAAATGTTTGATTCTAGCGCGCTGAATCGAGCGTAATTCCTTCGCAAAACGTGAACAAAACTGGATCTATTTTTAAAAAGCGGATATTTTCATTTTGAAATTTGTGACAAAATCGAAGCTTCGCCGCCAGGAAGAAAAACTTCACCGCTTACAATTACAAATAAGGTTTTCCTAAGCTGGTCAAAATCGCATCGAGGAATTCAGAATGGGGGATTTTTTCAGGCGCTAGTTTTATTGAAAATGTCGTTCATATCTCTTTTTTCCAAAACCACTTCTTTTAAACCCGATAAAAAATTGGTTTCTTATACCCTATATGGAAAGTTAAACATCGTAAGTCTCGTCGAACCCATGGGCAGAACGAGGATGGCTTTCTTTTGTCAATCTTATTTATAACCGTTTCACTATAAAGTTATTATACGTGGACACCCTGCAGGATGAGCCACGTCGAAAATCACCGAGAAAAAAAACAGGGAAACACGAAAAAGCACTTTATGGATGGAAAGAAACAATAAAATAAAGCGAAAGTATAGTGACCGAAGTATTCCCAAAGCTCTCCGAGTCTCGCTTAGAAACCTGGATTCATGCGCGTGCATGGAAAAGATGCAATAGACGAATTTCGATGTAAGAACTTTTGAGCTTTCAAACAAATTACCGTTTATCATACGGACAATCTGGTGAAGTCGTCCGTGCACTGGCTCCTGAATTAGGATCGGAACCATTCGAACGGCATTGCATGCCAAAAGTCTTAAACGTGGAGGGAAACGATCTTGCGGATTCCTAAACGCGATAGGATGTCGAAGAGCTACGCCGTATCAATTACGCTTATATTTCAAATAAAAAAACCTACATTTTTACGGGCAATATAGAAAAACCTACGATGCTGGAAACTTCCGTAACCATCATGCTCAGTATAGGTTAGATGGTTACGATGCTCGAGGCACGTTATAATACTCATTATCAACATGGTTAAATTCTGTATCTTTTTTAAACAAGGACGAACTGATAATGCAATGTCTGGAAACTTAATTGCTATGTTGACAATATGATTTCATATTAAAGGTGAAAGCATACAGAAAGTTCGTAATGCGGATATGCACCGCAGGAATATTCTCAGAAATGTAACATCTCCCAAGATTCTCAGTCCATGTTTACACCGAGCTTTTCTCAGTAAATTGAAGACATTACCGGCCCACAAATAAAAATACAAGATTCTTACAAAAGAATCATCGGGTTTAAAAAATATATACAGCACTAAGTATTGCAGATAATCCCACATGGAAAAATATATTTTTAAAATATGTTTGTTATATATTAGAATTGGCCCAATTCCATATATATTCCATATATTTTCCATATATTGCAAATATATTATATTTTCGACCAATTTCAATTGGGCCAATTTCAGTATATGTTCCATATATATAACAAATATGTTTATTTTTTCCATATGGGATATTAAATGACACACGAAAAGAAAGGGAAAAAGTCCAATTTTAAAACGCGCACTTGCAAACTTTGCTTTAAACGCCCAGGTGGCAGCACAAACTCAGTATCCAAAATGGCGACTATGCAGCAGAAAGCGTTTTGTGTGCTCGAGCATGCGAGCTACTGTGAACAGCATTGATAGGGACAACCTTCAGCTTTTATGGGCCGAACTAGACTATACTTATAGACGTGTGTCATGTGACGCGAGGACCTCACATTGAACATTTGGGTTGGTATGATTAAAAACTCGGACATTTTCACTTTCTCTTCAGAAAAAGTGTATCTGTAATACTTTCCAAAATATATCTTTTTAAAACCCGATGATTCTTTTTTAATAACCCTGTACAACGATGTCAATAAAATAAAATGCCAACAATTGAAAAATGTCATATGAACTTTTCCAATCCCATTAGAAATGCTTAAATGGGATTCTGAAGAAAAGGATAACTGAAAACGTTACAGTTCAGAAAAACCTCACTGTCGAATTTCTCCAAAACATGTATTGGCTTTTATTGGAGAGAAAAAAGTTTTCGCATGTGCTGACCATCACCGACAGAATTTTGATTGAAAAACAGCTCGCGGAGGATGAAATTCAACCACGAATGACGTCAGTGCTGTCACTGCGCTACACGTCACAACTTTACCGAGTTTTTCCGCATCCTTTAAAACTGGTCAACTGTCAGGTCCGAGAATCAATCGGAGATAAAGGTATCAAAATGATCGCAAACCCGATCTTTAGGGGAGTCAGCAAGACCTCTGAAGCAGGTCGCAGCAAGCAGTTAAGCTCGCTAAGCTCAGTTGGTTCGCATCTATAACGAAATAATCGATTGACTCGACAATTTTTGTCAGTACAGGATTTTGCCTATGGCACAGTGTAGTTTTCTTCTCCCCTTCCAGTCATTTCGACGTCTTCCTTTTCCGCACTAATTTGTAATTAAAATGCTCGTAATAAGCATTCATAACTGAGTTAAAAGAAACCACAAGGGCGCCGTGCTAATAAAAAATTGAATTACCGAGCAGGCATTTTCATATATAATTTGCTTCATTGCCAAATCTAAAATAAAATGTCTTCTTACTTTGGCGAGGAACTACGATTCGCGTATTAAATATCAATCTTAATTAAAAACTCCTCCAATGTTCGATGCAAGCTGGAGAAGGGCTCGATTAGAAAATCCTCCGTTAAATCAGCTTATTGGGTCAGTGGGACGCGTGCTATGCCGTTGAAAAAAAGCCCTTATTAGTAGTTTATGCGCTGTATATTTGACGCTGTTACGTTTTCTTTTTTCATTTCTCCGATAATGTTCGACAGCCCATTCGTTCTTTCCCTTTCAAGGTTTAATGGTCCATTTCTGCTTCGCAGAAAATATTTCAGTCGAGGCAGATAAGAAACAAAAAAAGATAATATACCCCATGGCCGCACCCCCTCTTTTCGTACCTATTAATTTCTGCGCTCCTTCTCCGCACATTACGCCAATTACTTCTAAATCCTATTAAATATTGATTCAATAGAAAAGCCATTAAAGCACGCACCCCCATACGACTGCTTTCCCAGAATAACTGGATTAGCGCCAGGACCAAACAATATGGCGTCGAGATAAATCACGGATAAAGCGGGGCGCTTTAGTTTACAACTTCTTCTTCTTCTTACGAGCTATACGCGATAAATAGTCGACAGATTACGTTTGCTTTTCCGACATCTGTACATAAATCCACGCACAATTTTCCCACAGAATGAAGCACGTTCCACTAATAACATTCTGGAGATGCGCAAGTTCGAGGTTATTCTTAGATAAATAGCTCCATTTCCAAAATGGAAGGATTCCACGGCGTAATAGAGCGTCCCTTAATTCTCACGCAAACAGAGGCAAGCACCAAAGCTGCGAGGAGCTTCTTTTGAGACCAGTAGTATAAACACTTCTTGTTTTTTGCATTTTATCGAAACTAGCGTACATCGTTTTCCTATTTTTCGCTTTGAAAAAACGTTTTCGAAGTAAATAGCGTTCAAAAAGCAATTTTCGCTTTCGAAAAAGCATCGCCATGCAGTGTTCCGCTCCATCTTACAAACGCAATTAACTTTTGGAATTAAACTATCCAGGCCCGACAAATCTTGGAAGTATATGATTTCCCGGAAACAAACCAGGTTCTATTTAAAAATTCGCTTTTAAACGTGAGCCTAAACTGAGATTATCCGTATAGGCCAACATAAGCAGTTTATAATAACGGGAAGTAAAAGCTGAAAAATATGTCGTTGGGCAAAACATTTCCGAGTCGTTCTCAACGCTAAATTTCGCGCAATATTAAACCGACGTAATGAAAATTTACTGCACTACCGAAGCGCCACCTTTAATAACTGCAAACTTTCCCCTAGCAACACAACGTTGTCAGTCCTTTAAACGGCCGATAGTAAAAAAAAATAAAAAAAAAACGTGCCATTCGGAAGATTTCATCGAGCAAAACTTGAAAGCAATAAAATCCAGATTCAAAATCACCGACATGATGTAATCCAGGACAGCACGAGACACGCATTTTTTATTCTACTTCTCCACGGGAAAAAATCGAATAGAAAGCGGAAGCAAAATAACATTTCTAAACCCCAAATTCTCCGTTTGTATTTTCAGGTGAAATGTACTGGAAGTAATACGCAGTCTTCTAAAAAGTTCATAAGAGGTGAATGTTGCATAGGATATATACGTTATGCACAGGCGGCGTCCGCAATCTTGCAACTTTGAAACTCGCTGCATGGCGGAAAATTTCCATTCCACGACATCGCCGATTCTCGCTTATACGCAAATTTGCGTTTCCTCAAATTTTAAAGAACCCAACGTGGAATATATACTGTATATATATAAATAAAAGATGTACAGTAAAACCTGTTAAGAGTGACCACCAAAAAATGCAATGTTGGTCACTGTACACAGGTGGTCACTATATAAAGAATGCCTGAATTAAATTAAAATGAACATTCACACTGTACTTGTACATGTAGACTGTAATACATGTAGTAAAAAACTACAAAACCAAAAAAGTACATAATCATCATGTCCATGTGCATTACATACATTATTTATTGCCTTATTACACGTTTTTTTTTAAAAGAAAAAATTATCAAGTTTTTCTTATGATCAAGCTTCTTATGATCATGTTTTTAGTGATTAACAATATTGGCTGAATTATTTGAGAACCACTGGGGTTAAAGCAGGATAAGGTGACTCATCTGGTATCTGGTCACTTTACAGTATAAGTAAGGCTTGGCAAAGTAAAAATTGCAAAAAAGATCGACAACACACACTGGTCACTGTACACAATAGGCAGGTGGTCACTATACAGAGAATTTTTATGAAGGAAATGTACACAATAGAAAAAACAAAACACTAACAAGTGGTCAACACAAACAGGTGGTCACTTTTCCAGGTTTTACTGTATGTGGCTTAGGGACCATTCAAAAAGGACGTCCTGATTGACCGGCACAATCCAGTCCAACTTTGGGAAAGTTGCGAAGACGTCCTTTTTGAATGGCCCCTTAGCAACGGCGAAAAGTTTTACCATGAAGTGCCTTTGCTGAAGTGGTATGGAGGCGCTGGGGTCATGATTCGTAACTCATTCGTTCATTAGGCTTACTTGGTCGCTATCGGTAAGTACAGCCCTGGCAGCTAGTACTGTATATACAGTATACACGAATTGGGAGAGAATTTTTAATGAAACCCCGAACGCCATCTATGATGACAAAACATGATTAGAAGAGGCAGCTATATATATATATATATATATATATATAGTTTTTCACCGATTTTATAAAGGTGCGCATTGGGCGATAATAAAATGAAATAATTAATCATCAAGTTGATCATCAACACGCTTAAAAAGCATGCCACCTTTTTAACCTCAGAAACAGATGGGAAATAAACGTGAACGGTCCATGGACAAATTGCAAAATAAAAGACCCTGGAGTCGTATTCCCACTAGTCGGTTAAGGCTCTGACACTTTCTATAACATACTTCTCCATTATACGTTTCATTGATGTTTTACGACTGATCCTCAGTTTTAATCCAGTAGGCGGACGCAATTCTAGTCTTCCGCCTACGTACACTATTGCAGAAAAAATTGCTATACATTTCACTTGCAGGCCTACCTGCATGTGTGCAACTCTGTTCCGTCATCAAAAGAAACGTTTATAAGATCTTTTTCCATGACTGCATGCAGAACTCTTACATTCACATTGCACTTTCTCCCACGATTAAGTTGATAATAAAGGGAATAAATGCGAGAATGTTGAATAATTGTAACAAGGACGAGATAAAACATCTCAGTTATCCACCCTTGCAATTAAGCGACCAAAATACGGGGGATGAAGCAAGGGGAAGAAGCAAGGGCTTAAATGTCACTTTTTGCGTAATGCTGATAATTATACATTTAGATGTGTACATGTATCTACTGATAATAATAGCGGTACTCAGGAAATGAAGTAGATTCACGTAAATGTAAAAGTAGATTAAGCTGCGCATGCGCACTAGGCATTTCTTGTCATACGATGGCAATATCGTGAGTTCGAGTTTCTCGAAGTTGGCATCCTGTAGGCTACTAATTGCGTTTTCTGTTCTACTACGATCTGGAGTGAGTTATTGTACTCAATTGACAACTAACTCATAATACAGTTTGTATATTATTCAGCACTAACCATTGCGTAGAAATACGCGGGTTTACAGTATTGTTGTACTTATGGTATGTTCGGCCAATTTTTCCCGCACCTTCACGCGGCTCACCATAAATGGCTCAGCCAATCAGAATGAAGAATTAATTCCAAATTTCGCGCAACACTTTACGGGGCCGTAAACCATTCTAGTTAAGATGATTTTACAGCCACATTCGCAAATTATCTGAGTACTGCTATTATAATCGAACTTCTGCGCTACCTCTACAGCATGCAACGTGTCCAAGAATTTCTGCCTGTCAGGATACATACATGTACTGTACATGTATTTCTCGAGGAATTTAAAAAGACATGATATTCGGGAGGAAAAATGTCTGAATTTCATCTAACGCCATATATCGTCTCATTCCTCGACGCTTTTTAATCTAAACCTCGCTATTTTGAGGAACAAAAAAGTGACAGACGGTGAGAGGTAATCATACTGGAGTTGAAGATGTCAAAGAGCTTACTTACGACCATCATTCATAAATGACACAAACATCCTATGTTTGATGCTTTTCCTTTAATATTTAAAAACGTACCAAAACGAATTTCGCGCGCACTATTCGAAAACTTTAAAGGAACAAAACTCCCAATTGTATAACTTCGTACAAAAAAATATGCGAGTAATTAAAAAAAAATACTGATCGATTTTCACGCTACACAATAAAACATACAATTAAGGTTTTCAGTAATTTAATTACGCTCCGTTTCCCGCGAATTTCACGCGTTATGCACTCGAGAATTCGTTTAACTGACGTGTTGCGAGTAAAATTCGGCGGGAAAATACATCGTATATTAAATGCCTTAACGATATTGCCTAGAGGACATTTTTCAACAACAAAAAAGTACTTGTTGTTCGAATTTAGTGTACATGTATGTTCTACGCGAGTTTCACGTTTCATTAATCTGCCCTGCGATTTCATTATTGGTAACTCCAATTTCACTTTAGGCTGATCGATTTTCGCTTTCTCGGGAAACTTAAAAAATCCTTGATTGAAGAATTACGTGAAATGGAATTAGCGGTAATTGGAGTAAATCACCCATCACATTTCGTTCTGACGATTTGAAAATTAGTAACGCGAAATTTCATTTTGCGCTAAGCCCATCGTAATTAATATCCTACATCAAAGGGCACTCCGACAGAAGCTTTACGCATGGCACATTTGACAGCAGTGGAGTCACGTGTGTTAAAGGAATGCATTCTCGATTTTGAACACGCGACTTCACGACTATAGTAAAAGTGTCATTCGTATAGATTCTGTCTGAGTACCCTTAATATATACTAGCTGCTAGTATATATTAAGGGTACTCAGAATGTTCTTTGATGGTGATTTCAATGGGACAAACCTTTGCCATACATGTACGTAAATTTGAGGTCATGTATGCAAAAAAAAATCTTCATATGGCAAGTGAAGAAAATGACCGAAACGCGTAAAAAAGCACGATACAATTTTTAATAAAGCATGCATCAAGGAGTCTCTGCTTTATGCAAATTTAGACGCGTCGAGATCTACAGTACATGTAGAAAAAAAAGTAGGCCTAATGTCAAATTCAATTACCATACCAGCTTCGTTTCTATTATACATGTACATTGCAGCATTTTGGTTGGTTTGTTGGAAGTGAGGGCTTTAGGGAGCAAGGGCCGGTTATATCATACGACTAAAATGACCAATTAGCCTAAAAAGCATGACTACATTTTAAATACACGCATTAACGAGCTGTTACATGATGATTTTCAATGGAATTCAAGGATTTTGTAATATTGTATATTTAGTTTAATTATAGTTTTTATTATGCATATCCACACCACAGAAAAATGAATAATAAGGCAAGAGATATACTGTTCGAAGATGCACGTCTTCGTTCTAATCAGTGTCAAATTAGAAACAATGCTTGGGAATAATACTTCACTACAGAGTGCGTCAAAATCACCTTATACTTTAGTTAAACGTTCAATGTGTACATTTTATACATGTATAAAACCATCAATGCCGATCCATCACAATTGCTCTAGCGGTGACTTAAATCTATGATTACGGAATTGTTCTCGACTGAATAAAACAAAAACAAAATCAATTCGAGCAAATACATTGTTTCGGCATTACTTCAAATTCTAAAAAAGTTTTTGTGCCATTTATCATGATTTGTCTTGTCAACTATGGGGGTCTTACGTAAAGCCCTGGCAACACGGAAGCAGTTGCCATGGATATGATATATCGACGCTTAGAATTCAACGTATTCTAAACTACCAGTATACAATTAGCTACAGTGAAAAAAAAATCTTTTCTTTAAACAATGTCTTAAATTTGCAAATCGCACACTGCTTTCATTTTAACTCAAAAACAAGTTGAAATCAGCCTTCGTTTAATACGAAATGGCAATCGCAGCGAACATCCGAGTCGGCCGTATAATTGGCAATTTAAGGGACAACTCAGAATTGCCTCGACATCCCAAGTCTTAAAACCATTTCCGCGGACAGGCGAGGCACTTTCGCTTTCGGTCAATTCCGAGAAAAGTGAATTCAATTCAAACTGCTCTTAACAGCGCCTGCCAAAAAAAAAAAAAAAAAAATACATTGCCATTATTATTCCGCATTTTACAAGCTGAGCGGTAGTCATTAAATATTTCAAAAGAAAAGATTTCGTAGTTGCAGCTATCATCCTTTTCTAATGTTTGCGTTACGACGTTGGCTACACCAACGAATAAAACGCAGTGTCATTTTGTAATGGCGAAATGATGAAAATCCCTTTTCGAAAACAAGAAGTTACGAGTTTTAGCAGCCAGGGAACAAACTGCCTGTCCACGCGTATATACACGTACCTTAAAATACTATTTAAACGAAATGGGTGGGTGGGGAAGGGGACAACATGGTGCATGGCATCAATAAAAATAATCCAATTACAATGCAAAAACTTGGTAAACACTTCTAAATTCCAAAATAGAAAACTAAAAACCTATATAGCTGGATGTAGACTCCAGAAAATTCTCTATTCAAAGCGAGGAAAGTTAGGTCAAACTTGGTCGTGAATGCGGTTCACCGCAGTCCATCTGTTTATTATTTTGGTATAGTTTATTTTTAAAGCGATGGTCGGATGGACTTTGAAGATAAATAGAATTTCACGGAATAAGGGCTGATCATACACTATATTGAAGCTGATCATACACGAGGAAAGTTATATCTGGAAATACGGCATGTTCAAAAAAGTTCTGTTTTTCGGAATGTGAATTACGAGAAATGAAATTTTTTAATTTGTCAATTACAACAACATAAATGAAGTCTAATTACTTTCAGTTTGATATTTTCATTTTTAAAAGTCATGGTTAGTAAAATCCTCAGAAATATGCGCTTGACTTTTCGGACACGCCTAACATTGCCAAGTTTACAGATATAACTTTCCTCGTGTATGACCGCCTTAAGAGAATCCGTAATTTAGACGGAATTTTTTTAGTTAGTCATTTCGCTTCGTGCAAAACCAATTATTTTCATTAGTCAGCTCGGTTTACGAAAAAAAAAATTGACCGTGGCCAAGAAAGTGAAAATGAAGTGAACCAATTAAGATTATCTTCGGCGCTCGGATTAGAGGAATTAAGATTCCTTCGGGTCATTACTAAGAAGCAGTTCTCAGAGAAGATCGAATGGCTATAGATCGCGAAAGAAGACGTCGCAGAAATAACGAACGGATTGTACTGAGGAAATCCGACTTATGTTTCAGAGACGCACGCAGCAAGGAGACAAAAGAAGGTGGCGCCAAGGTCGTCCAGTGCCGAGCGGACCAAAGACAAAGTCACGGTCAGCGACGGAAAGAACAGGAAATAGGAGATTGGTCATTCGAGAAAACTCAACGTAGAAAAAAAAAAGCGAAGGAAACATCAGCTGCTCAGCATCAGCGCATTCTGAAAAATGTAAATCATCCCGCGTTACGTGAAGTCGTTTCACAGTCTTGATCTGAATGCATGTGCGCGCCAGTTTATTCCCTAATGTCTTCCGTCACACTGACATTTGCATGGCCCCTGCGTCATCGGTTTCGCCATTTTTATTTCCTGTCGCTGACATTTTCAGGCTCTCCCTGCCGACCTTCATGAAATCCTCCAGACAATACTCGATTATACTGAAATGCTGCTACCCTACATTGGAACGTGACACGCCAATGATGTTGATATCGTCGAAAGGCGCCGAGAGGAACAATTTGCTCGTGGAATATTTGGGGCATCCGGATCAATTGGCAATACGACCACAATGATTCTTTTCCAAATCGTTCCCAGTTCTTTTTTCTTCTTCAAATTCGTACATATTTAAATTTCAAATCGATTTTCGCGAAGCGACAGATTTTCCAGTCGGTGTGCTTTTTTTTCTTCTAGCAACTGCGCACGAGCTGTATGCGTTGGCGTGCAAAAAAAAGACGCAATTTTGCACATATTAACGAATCCTTTCGGGAAAATTGCTTCCTTCCGGAAATGATCATTTTCGCCTATAGATTGGCCGCAATTTTCCATTCGTTGCATTTGTCGAAATGCGATTAATAACGATTTTGGCCCGAAGCTCGAGACGAAACAATTAGCCAAATGCGTCACGTGCGACTTGACAATCGCACGTGACGCATTATCGTTGGATATCGCCAAAGACGACACAGTCTCATCGGTGAAGAAATATATCGTAAATCAAGAGCTTGGTGCAAGCCGTCAACTATCAAAAGTGAAAACTATTCCCATGGCTAATTCTACTTTATAACCATTTTTAAAAAAAGTCTGTAGAAAAACTCACACTTATTCTTTTGGCAACAGTATTTGATGTATACATTAAAATACAGTTTTCACTGGAATTAAAATAAATTTATTTAGTGGCAGCATTGGCATAAGCCTGAACTGTGAGGCTACTTATGTCCCAGGAAGTGAACATACTAGCTGTATGCCGTATATGTATAGCATCTTTGCCGCCTTCAATGGAGCATGTTTCGAGAAAATGAGAAGCTCACGATGCGATTCTGTTTTGATGACCGCCATAAAACTGGACCAAAGAAAACTCGGCGCTCTCAGAAAACCAATTCTGGTAAAGTATGACAACACCATCATCATCTATCAAACCACTATGTGGTGGATGATTTCAATGATTCATATGAAGGATTTTCTGCAGTTGTCATAGGGATTTTGGGATGATACTGAAAGGGAAATGGGGCCACCACACACGACAAGTACACGCGTCACAGACATGAGCAGAGAACCCCCCGTGGGTGGGTAAGCTTCCTATACTGTCACTGACCGCTAATTTCTTGTATCGGCTTTTAAAGTGAATTGTCCTTCTATCTTAGTTCTTACAAGTCTGACAAGATTGGAAATAGTTTAATAATGGCCTACCACGACAAAAAAATAAAAAAATAATGGGTCAATCCCCTGTCATCTAAGCTGCGTCCGACAGTAAGACAAGAACACGGGTTTAAACCGGGCTTTAGGGAGGAATTGTCATGAATCATTAACTCGCCGCAAATTCCTCTGGATTAGTTCCACGATATCTCAACATCGCCTTGGCTTTTGAGATGTGGCTTCGATCGTCAATCGTGCTTTATTCGGGCATCAGATTCCTTTTTTTAATTAGATTTACTTAAGAGAAATGAAAACACGCTCTCGGGTATAAGATGAAAAAGCAAAGTCATATAGCATTAAAATATTCCCCCGCCGCCCTCTCGTCTTCCTGTTCGGCGTCTGAATTTGGGAATAAGGCGGATTGGGAATTTTAAAAGGCAGTTCAAGAGCGTGACATCGGCGAATATAAAAGGTATATGGAATATATGGAGCTACCTTCGAAATCTATATTTTTATCCACCCCCACCCTCGACTTTTTACAAAGTTGTTCTAGTTTTGATGAGTCGCGACTGCATGATTCATTCCCCGATGATTTTCATTAGTTATTTTGCCATGATTATTTTCTTTTTTCCGCAGATTTCTTCGCAATCATTCGACTTTAATCATTTCTAAGGATGTTACCGGCGACGGGCGGATCTTATTATAATCGGTTGGCATATTCCTGTATACAGTTCATAAATTTCCAAATTCGATCGACGGCAAAGGCATAACACGGCTGGATAAGGCGCGATCGTAAACTTGTCATAAAAAGTGATCACGCTCATGATTGCGCGCAGACACAAAGTGGTTATTCATTTCAAGATGATGCAGTTCATGGGCAAATCAAACTTTTTCGAACATATTCTTAGTTGCGAAGGTTGCTAGTGAGGCATCCGTCCACACTGGAGGAAACATAAGAGGAACTTTTTGTTGGCAATTGTTGCCAAGAACACTGCCTAAAAACATTTTACAAAAGTTGGCTTTGTTCCTACTCAATGAAACATTTTGCCCACACCGAAAAAGCCACTTAAAGGAACAGCTAGAATGCATACTCCAGTTTGCTCGTTTCTAGATAGGAAACAACCACACGCAACTGAGTGGAACAAGCAACAAGCTGTTTAAGATGAACAGCATCTGCTTCAGGAAACAGAAATGTTCACTTATGTTGCTAAACTTCTTTCAATCTATACCACTTTTTTTAGAAACAGAATACTTAAAAGAACATCTGTCACTGTTGCCATAAGCAATAAGGAACGTTCAGCAACACTCAGGAACATATAGGAACAAGCTACCGAAACATAAAAATCCTGTATGTTGCCTTAATTGTGAACGTATAGCACTAGGCTTACGATCACGTCCAATCACGTGCCATGTTTCATCATCCCTTTCGTCATCAAACACAGCGCGCATCTACGGCATATAGCTAATGCATCGGAATTGACCGAAACGCAAATGGAGGTCCATTTAATTATTTGCAACCATAATTTTAGTGCATCGCGATTGACAAATATAGTTGATGGATGAACCCGAGAGAGTTAACACCGCCCTCAAGCGGCGGTAAATAATACATCAAAAGCACCAAAACGCCAGCGCCGAAACCATCATTTCGCATTAAAATCGTCGTTAAGTTTTACGACAGCGCGAAAGTCCATTAATTAAACGAAGCCAATCGAGGGTCTAACGAGAGGCAATTACCGATGGCCGATCTCGCACGTGACAGATCACGATGCTGGATGGTGATCGACGCGTCATCGTCGAAAACGTTACATTTATAGGCCGCGAGGTTCGCATCGATCGCTTGTTTTTCCCGCGCCGAATTTTAATTACGCGCTCGGGCGGAACTCGCACCGCAGGAGCGGAAGTGGTTTTATGGCGAGGAAATGGAGCCCCTTTTTGCGTTCGCTCCATGACCAGATCTCATTTCCTAATATCCACTTTCGTTTATCTTGACCACGCGCACGCTATATACAGTCGTTTTTTTTTTGCGACCAACATCTCGCCAAATAAACCGCACCCTTATAACGTTTATTAAACGCTTCGCACTATACTAATAGGAAAATGAAGGACAGAATAAACGACGAAAAACGCCATTTCAACCCCGTAAAAATCATTCTTTCTACAAATAGCACTACCCTTCAAAAAAACATAACAATGAAAAAAAACACAGCGAAGAGATATCCGCGCGTCCTACTTCCCCAGATTGCTTTTCCTTCGTGGCTCTGCGAGAAGCCAACGTTTGCCGAGTCCGTTCGAAGGACATTGACTCAGTTTAATGAAATTTATGGAAAAAAAATGCAGACGAATCTACGGGGTGTCCCGTTATATCCCTAGATCCCAGACAACTTTCAAAACGAGTAGAGCTTTCTGACATATTTACTAGAAGGACGATTCAAGCGCAAGCGGGTGAGTGGCATTAGAAATGACATAAAAAAACGCCAAAAAATAAACCGAGATCGTTCGTGGATGTTCATCTATCCGTTATCTGAAACGATGTCTGAAAATTGGTCATCATCGAGGTAATTTTTTACAGAACGAAGCAATGACAGAACGATTCAATTCAATTCAATTCTTTATCCTGCAGTCAGTAAATAGTACCATTTGGCAGGGGAGGGGAGATCATTTTACAAATTAAGTCAGACTAAGCAGTCTGGTCATGATGGACCATTGGGGACACTCGCATCACAAATTACATCACAATTTAGTGATATTTCACGTATTTGGGACTTTAATAATGAGGATGGGATGGGATAGGAAGACGGTCATGGCCGATTTAAAATAGAAACCATCTCAGAATTCGCCTGGAGGAATTGTGGGAAACCATGAAAAATCACAATCGAGGATAGCCGACCCGGGAATTATGCTAAATGAGAAATTTAAGTTGCTTTACGAGGTTTAATCTCGCAATCCGTTCGTGTACGGCGACAACTGGAGGGAAATGTTAAAAGCTCAAACAGCGCTTCGAGTCTGCCTTTTCGTAATCTATATTAAAATTAGTATCTTCTCGTGATTTTTCTTAACGTAATCTGAGAAGTCAAATATCATGACGCGTGAAAAAGATAATGGTGACAGGTTTACTAAATACCCCAGGGGGCAATCTGCATGCTCAATTGACATTTTCATTTAACGCGAGGTGTCAGTCTGTCAACTTGTACATAGTTGTTCATTAAAAATTAAAACGGACACTAAGCTCAACCTCGTGTTAAGAACGGTGAGCTAAAAATTCCTGGCTTGATTTTGGAGAGGGGCAAACACTGCTAGCACTCCAGTAATGAGGGGATGCCGACCATCGTTATTGCAAGGGGCAGCCTAATGTAAAGCCGGCCGTATACACGAGTAAAGTTATACCTGGAAATACGTCATGTTCAAAAAGTTCTGCTTTTTAGAATGTAAATTACGATAAATGAAATGTTTTAATTTGTCAATTATAAAAAACAAATCAAGTTAATTACTTTCAGTTTGAAATTTTATTTTTTAAAAAGCCACGGTTAGCAAATTGCTCAGAAATATGCGCTTGACTTTTCGGACACGCCTAAAATTGCCAAGTTTACAGATACAACTTACTCCGTTCCCACGGTAAGAACATTTCCGGCGATCAATCCGAGTCGTTTCGCGCCTTTTTTCTTCATTTCCGAATGTCT
This sequence comes from Ommatoiulus sabulosus, assembly GCA_034697705.1. Classification (NCBI taxonomy): domain Eukaryota; kingdom Metazoa; phylum Arthropoda; class Diplopoda; order Julida; family Julidae; genus Ommatoiulus; species Ommatoiulus sabulosus. Next base: position 35,753 of record JAQGAO010000087.1, on the reverse strand, counting down.
ACTACATTATTTTAAAATTTGAAAGCGGACGTTCGTCATTTACCACAAATTCGATCCAACCATTAAAATCTCAACGATTATGAACTTCGGCAGCACTACCGAAAAGTTTAAAATAAGTTTTAAATTTATCAGATATGGCTGAATCCAATATTTGAGAACATTTTTTAAATTATTCCATTACAAGATTGGAAGAAATTTTAAAGGTCAATTCATACCCGCCAAAAGCCAAAAGTATATTTAATCAATTCTCGAGACATTCGCCTAACGAATCAGTGAATGTATTTACTTTAATGATGAATTACTATGAATATATTTCGAGCCGAGTCGGAATAACTAAATATTAGGATAATATGGAGTCGGAGAAATTACATATTCAAATTCATTTAAAAGTTTGCTGATTGATATTAGGCATGATAGTTTATACGTAGCCAAGCCATCGAGTAATCAAAAAACCGAATTAAAATCTAAAAATAGTTTTAATCGCGAAAGTTTTTCGATTGTGGTACATGTATCTATAGTAGGCCTAAAGGTAACTAAATAGAAGAAACATTTTGTCTAAATTTTTAATTTTAAACATGCTGCTCATCCGCGAAATGTTGGTTTCTGAAACGACTCTCCATAATTGTTTTTGACGATTTCCATGCACCTATACCGAATCTTTTTCAATATTGCACGAGCTATGAAATGCTGCTCAATATTGCAGCTTAGCGCAAAAAGCCCCTTTCACCTCCAAAATGGCTTCTCGTCAACGTTATAATCGCAGATTTCTGAATTTTGCGAACATTTTCTGCCTTCTTCTTGGCTTCTTCGATCATAAAAGATTTTCCATCGTCGACTTATTCGCCGAAACTGCTTTTCCTATCACTTAATTGAAAACTCGGCATGCCTCGAGGGGTGCAATGAATAAGAAGGAACTTTTTCAACGGGCCAATATAGGACTAATAAATAATCGATAATATTTTAGATGGACATTTCACTATCACAAAGATATGAGACTATACGTGTATGTATATACAGCATATACCAGCCACAGCTTTCCCCTTGATCTTAAGGCTGGACAAACGCGCAAACAAGATTGTTACCAAAGTGCTGGGGCACTGAGCCTATACAAGTACATACGCATGCGCAGTCTGGTTGAAAAAATGTAAGGTCATTTTATAACCTAAAACAGTAACTAAATGCACATACATGTACAATTTAAATGTCAAACCGGAGTATTCGCACATGCGGAACAAGGAGGAGTATAGGAAGTGGAAAAATATTGCGTGAGTGCAACTCCATCGAGGATCTGACCTAACCGAAGAATCCTGTTTGCTATATGTGCCTTGTTTCAAGGTCAATGTTCATAACTTTGTCAAAATATTTGGAACAACGATCGAACTGATAAATCCCATCTGTTGAAAATAACGGAACACAAACAACGCCAAGAAAGTTGGATGAAACAGTTTGAATACGTTGTTCGAGTTTTTACTGTAAACATCGATCTATTTTAATAATAAAAAAATAATCCGTACATATTTTTAAATGAACTCATTGTTGGTTGCTGCAATGCGTTGCATATGACAGCTTGTGCGTATATAATAGTAACATTTTTCCGTGCTAGCAATAGAATAATAAGTGTACATATATGATCATAAGATAAGCGTATTATGCAACTGAGGCGAAAATGTCTTTCTCAGAATCGTAACACGTGAGCTTATTTTCAAATTGCACGGCATTTTAATGACTGCAACTGATGGATACGGAAGGGTTCTGTTTGAAATCGCCGGTATTATGTGCCCTATATACATAACAAGGTATCATCAGCACGTGACATTGATCAAATTGATCGTTTTGAATCCCCCTGTATATTTTGATTCGTGATCTATCTCTAGGCCTACATACAGTATAATTCTCGGTCGTACAATGTAAATATCGCCGATATGAGATATGTCGAGATGATGTACGTTCGCTGCTGTGATTATTATTGATCACGAGCGTCATCCTGGTTTTGTCAAGTTTTTTTGCACGCTTCCTTCCTTTCTAGGAATTTTTTCGAAAACTTGTTCTGCAGTAAATGACCCTCCAAGAATCCATCTCTGGGTGACTGCATCTTTCTTTCTTTTTACGCCAAATGTTGATTAAACAGCAGTCTAGAGCTTTGACTCCCCGTACCACGATGAACCCAGTGCACACACGCGACACGCTCGCATATGCCGTATTCAATTACTTCTTTTTGCTATGACATTTCTATTAAACAAGAGTGCTAGTCTATGGATTTTTAAAAGCGGCAGAGATAGATGCATGCGCCGCAGTGTTTCAACGAAATTCAATTTCGAGGGTCGTTCCACTCTTCTTTTCGGCCTAACTTTCTATTGTTATCTTTCAGATTCCTACTTCAGACTAAGTTCGGCCTGAAATACGTACACTTCACTGCATCCCAACCGTTAAACCATCGGTTAGAGGAAAAGCAAGGGCTAGTTTCTATAAACGTCTCAACGTTATTTTATAGTTACGAGATTGGCGCGATGTATTTTCGAAATCTGAAACTTTTCCAAAGCAGCCGTCTATAATGCTATAGAAGCGTTCAATTCGTGATTCCAAGAAAACTGAGAGAAATCTCAAAAAGTTAAAAGAGTTAATCTGTAATATAATTTATTTTAAGAAAAATGCATTATGCACTCAGTTCATTATGAAGAAAAATTTGGTAAAACATGCGTGCACCGCCCATTTATCTGTTGTCTCGTCCGTCGTTTGTGCAAATGTTAATAAATTCATATCATGAATTTTAACGGTTTTTTTTCCCAAAAATGCGACGATCTAAGAAAAGGGCTCGAGTGGGGAAAAAAAGGCCACTGAAGCTTGAACTGCAGGACTATCGTTCGTACAATGGTTTGGTTTTTTTCAACAGAAATGGCATTCTATTCGCCAAAGACGAGTCTGAGGAACCTCCTTCAGTGGTCAGTTATTTGAGAGTTATTTTTCAATTAGATTTTAAGCGCAAATCTTCAATCTCGAATTTCCTCACGTCACAAACACGTTAATTGAATAACATGTTTTAGTCCCGAGCATAGATTCTCAAATTTCGGATTTTAAAAGCCCTGGCGCAACGGCATTCTACGGATGTTATTTTGTCGTCATTTTTCTACGCCTCTGGCAGCTTTTTTCTCGTGCAATTTCATCTTTCTCAAAACAAACTTTTCACTATATCGTTTCTGTTTTTCCATGCACGCGTATCTAAGCAACCGTTAAATGGCCCGCAGTAACCCCTTTGGGGTTTCTATGTTTCTCAAAAAAAGAAAGATTGTTAATGGAGGGAAAATTGGCCAAATTATTCGTCGAAGATTGAAATCTTGATCATAGAAAGGGTAATTCAAAAAGGTGGTTAACGCGCTCGGGCGTGTATAATAAATTAACTGGAGCTAGCTCCGATTCATTTTATGTACAGGTATACTGTACGTTCCTTTTCAATTACATACCGTACATGTACATCGTGGCAAGTTGTGCTATACTAATGAATATCCCGTGATTGTTTGGTTAATAAATTTTAATCAACGCGCGAACGTGCGTCGTATTTCGTCGTTTTTCCAGTTACCCATCGCTATATATATAATTTAATTAAAAATACAAAATTGAAGACTCGAGTAAATCAGGAATGGTCGAGCTAAGGCATAGGCAGTTATAATAAGCAACAAGTGGTCATATATTTCTCAACGATGGGATTTGAGAGCATCCACTGAACCCAATAACTGCTTCAACCCGTTTTCAGAACTCGTGACCAGAGAGTTTCAGCGGCGAACAACGACGTCGTGGAAGACATAAATCAGCGATTGGACGACTAAGAAGAAATATACTTCCAAAAAAGGGATCGAGGCAATAGAACATCGCTCACGTTGACGTCTTTCTCCTTTTCAAGAGAAAATATATATATATATATTTTTTTTTTGGAGAGCATATTCCACATACTTACCGAACTACACACGTGCTGCGATGTCCCTATTTCCATCAACGTTTCTCGAACACTTCTTTGCCCAGTTCGTCCATTAAGTGATTATGGCTACAGCCCTGGGCTGGCGCGGCAGTGAAATAACATGAAATTGAATTTCTGCGTTGTTTACAAAATGCGCATTCTATACGCAATAATATTTGAAAAGCAAATTCTGCATATGGAAAAACACGTACACGACAACATCTTCGTTTTCTCTATATGAAAAATGGGAGCGGGGTTGGTTGTTAGTATAGTTCGCCTAGGGTACAAACTATACCCTTTGGCAGGCCCTGGACATAGGAAAACGAGGCCCACCATTGTGCATGGTTTGGATAAATATGTCATGGTTATCACCAACCTACTGCTGTAGTCTACGGAGAAAGGCGCAAAACCTTTAAGATATTAGCCCTTTATTGACTGCGAGCTAGCAATTGACAAGACTTTGGCGTTTTCATGGCAACCAATTAAGAATTGATAGATATAATGAAATTGGCTATACACCTGCAGGGTAGCCAAAGATGTTTCCTTAAGAAACTCTAGCAGAAGATTCTGATTTTCACAAATACCATTCGTAGATTCTATGGCGTTGACAAGATTGAACTGAGACATCGGAACAATGGAGTTATAAGATAACGCACACATGCAGTCATGATCGAATGGTATTACACCACGATACAACATCTCTTCTTCGACACTACTTCCGCATAATCATTCAAAATGGCCCCATACAATGACAATGCTTAACCGAAGTTCAATTCCAGAGCCGTCAATTATTGGCTGCCAATGACGTCGCCGTTATGCGCGACACTGCTGACACGCTTCGGTTGCAAAATGATGCTAACTGCATGAACTCCAGAGAAGGTATTGAGACGGAAATATCATTTATCAACAGCACGCATGCACCCAAAATTCAAAGATGAATACTCGTTTCATCGATGGGATCGATTTGTTCCTTCCACTTTTGGGATGGCTTCTGCTATTGAATAGTTCGCAACACGATACGGATGAACAACAAACACACCGGTGATTGATTGTGGCTAACGAAGGGCAGTTGGTGCTGCAGGCTGACTGCAATTACGGCACCGCAAATGCATGGCGCTAACCGTCCACGGGTCGTATACAAATCAATCCGATCACAGCGCGTCCATGAAAGGCGGAATGAGATATTAAACCGTGTTTTAATCAGCGGTAACAATGGAGACCACTGATTCAAGCTCGCTTCGCGAAACCACTACAATTAAAAGTTTGTAAACTTCGCTGAAGAATGAATGGTTGCTTTGTTATTCCCACCGCCTTCCGCGTCAAGTGGCACGAATGCAACAATTTCGACAATTCGGTCCACGAAATAGAACTTTTGGAGAAATAATTAGTCGCGGCATTTCCACTGACGCTCTACAGAAGCTACAATAGTCGACTTTTCTGCGCTCAATGGACGAATTCGGTTATTGAGCCCAACGTGTTTACTTTTACAAGTCCATCTACACTGATATCAGATCGATATAGAAGCGTTCGTTCCCAATACAAAACCTGATGCGTTTTATTATTACTACTATACAGGACGTGTCTTTGTCCTAGCACGACGTATTGCAGTACTTCATTACTTCATCCATTTATTCCGTCACTTACAGAAGCTATGGAAAAATGATGCAAATGCAAATTGAACGTTATTGAAATTGTTTTGGATCAGCAGTGTTTCGAATTTTGGAATAGTTGCATGTATGCATAATGAGATATCACTGGGGTGGGACCTGAGTCTAAAACATGAAATTCGTTTGTTTTATACACTTTAAACGGTACACGTCATATAGGCTAACGGTAATTGTATACAGTATTTTTGATAATTTTGTGAATGAAACAAAATGTGCGTGCATTGAACCGTCAGAAAGCAAAAATGACACTATCACAGCCAACCACGTAGATGGACAATCAGCGGTACTTACTCAAAAATGCACTGTACTAGCTGACAAGGCGATTCACATAAAGCTTTTAAAAAGTTTCGAACTTTGGATCATTGCAAATTTCCAATTTTCGGATTAGGGATGCTCAATCCGTACCGGTTTTGCGCGACGTAATTCCGAATTCTTCAGAAAATCGCTACGAAACATTCTTTGGCCGTCTTATTCTATATGTAGCGCCCACTTGCGTGCAACGAGGAAAACTACTCAACGTTGTACCGCAAAATCTTCCCAAATTACGAGACTAAAATTTTTATAAACATTCGTATTATTATAATGGGTCTAGATGATAACAACGTCCACGCAATTCTTGGCATTTGCATAATTGCCCGTGGCTCGTATATTTCCACGGTAGTGCATGTTCAGGAAGAGATAACAAGAGGGAGGTGGGTGCTACCCCCGATGCAGAAGGAGCCCCCTCTCCCGACTCCTCCAACGACCCCTGGGTTCTGGCACATAATCAGACGCTATCCAGTGCCAATCCATTGTTTACCCAACACTGGATTTTTTAATCAGGCGCTCATCTGAAAGCGTAATTAATTAGGCTTTTTCATTCACCCTTTTAAAAAAGTAGATCACCTAAATTATCAAAGGTCAAGGGTTATCAATTCCCGTACGCTGCGCTGTTAAGGGGCATAAGCCGATGTTTTGTTTTGAACTACTGTACATCTACTGTATAATACGAGACAAACAATGTACATGTTGTTCGCTTTTTTATAAGCGTAGAAATTTAAACAGAAAAATAGCTGACTTAATTCGGTACGTGACCCACCCCTCCCCACCTTCATTTTCGTCACCTTTAAAAATCCAACCGTATCATTAAGAAAAGTGTTAACCTCTTTCATTATTACTTATAAAATTATAAATTCCGAAATCAACTTCTGATATAAATAATACTTACATGTGCTCGAAAACTATTTTCCGTCAATGTATAATTAAGTCATCAGCTAATTTTCTTCTGACTAATAAAACTTTTACAATCTCTCCGTTATGATATTTAACATTTAAAGATATTTCAAAATATCAAACCAGATACATGTACAGTAGGTGGTGCAAATGTCAATCGGCTTTCTAGAAAACTAATTGTTAAGGTTGATTTGGTCATTAACTTAATAGCAGATATGGTCTCGGTACTGCGTAGTAACATCAATTTCGTTTAGATGCAGCTATATGTATAGTATACGAGAGCATATGTATAAAGCACATTAAAAAGGGCAGTGCGGGGGATGGAGCCACTGAGCAGCTCGGTAGCTGTTTTTTGTTACCTCACGCTAGACGGCACAATATTAGCTGCCTCGATCAAATTCGTCAGGGTCAGTGATTTGAATATTTGGCGATTTAGTGGTTCGGACCGCACTATACTACGACTCTCATGACTACATGCCAATTTGCCAAATTCAGTTTTTTACGAGTCAATTCCCAAAGGTGGATATTATCTAAATAATCCGTTACTTTATAGTATGAAATTTTCCTTTTGGGTAACGCGACTTTTCAACTGCCATTTTGCGAGCGCAAAATGACACTGGGCATCCGTTATAATTCTCTTAATTATAGTGCTAGCTCGCTAGTCTATGGGATATCGTAAAATACCCATCCAATCCGTATATAAAATTCCCGTGTGATTTTCAACGTGATGTCTGGAAAAAGGGCCACTATATATATAGATGGAGATACTAACCGAGTTAGAGGAATCTTCACGTTTGCCTTCGGAGTCAAGAACTTCTTGCTGCGAAAATTAAAACTGCGCACGAAATGCCCCGATTCGTCCAATCCTCAAGACGCATAACTTTGATCAGTTTTTCAGACGTTTGCTTAAACTGCACTCTATACTGATTACAGACTAGACAGAAATTACAGAGTGGAACGTTCTTTTCTAAACTTTCGTGCTTAGTGCGAATTTCAAAGTCAAGGAAGATGAAAACGATGGGCAAAATGAGATTAGAAAAAAGAAAAACATGCCCAATATAATACGTTTACGTGACTTGCGTCAACGCTTTTATCAAGCCGAATAAAAATTATAGTATTCATAGTGGTAATACAATTATTTTAACAGACAAAGATTCCATTATCAATGCTTTTTTGACCCATCGTAGTTCTTAAGGACAAAATCATTACGAAGGAATGTCCTTTGAATTGCTCGTACAAGTAAGACAACGTAAAATAATCTGGATTTTCAACATCGTTCAATGAATTCTCCATAGGCCTACAGTGTCAAAAATGTAATTTCACCAATTAGTAAATGGAAAACATGCCGTTATACAAAACGAACAGTACGTAGAAATTTCACTCGAACTCAATATGAGGAAATTAATCCCACGCATTTTTCCTCGAATTTTTTTTTCGATTGTTTTTCTACCATAGAAGCACGTATTCCAAACCAGGATTGGAAATTTCAAGTGTTTTAATACATGTAACTGCATCCGAGTTCTCAGCTTTTCCAGATTGGAAAGAAGCCTCGACTCGTCGCAAACTCTAAGTGGAATTGCGAATTTTCGCAAATTTGCAAAAGAAAAAAAAATTAACTCGCAAACGAGGAATTTCCCCGTGATAATTCAGCAACCAGAGGCGAGCTATTCTACTTTGAAATGTTTTGAATAGGAAAGGTGGAGTAGGCCTAGCGCAGTCAAGGACAGCATTTGCGGCCCAGTATTTCCAGATTCTTATCTAGATTAGATTAAATTTTGAAATCAATTTCTGGTTCGGTTTCCTTCACTTTCACCTGCTGCGTTTCCTACAGCAGCCGAGCTGGTCGAGATAAACGTCACAAAAATGGTTCGCCTCGATTGCTCCGGGAAGAAATGAAACTAAAATGTGGTGGTTATAGTATCGCGCCGCGTTGCCGAACGTCAAAACAAAAGTGAATTATTCCCATCTTTCATCTTCCACTCTCCTTATCAAAAACCATCATCAAAATAAGATCCGCGGTCTTTTTTATTTCTCCACTTTCCTACGCTTTTCCCCCCTCCCCTTCATTTGCCGCGCTAAAAAGCTCCAGTTTTTGCATCATGACGATGGAGACATGGCAACATGTCTTCGGTTGTAAAATCCTCATTTTCGGCGAATTATTCAGACTTTGATGAACGGAAACAACGAAGAGCACTCGAACGATGTGAAATCCATCGCGAATCAACAAATCCATCTTATACAAATAACACGAGGGCATTTATTAAGTACATCCATTTCATTTGAGCGTATACAAACAGAGATGATTTCAAAAGAAGGAATACTAAATTTAGAAGAAAAAGAAACTTTAGATCTACTCGCAAATTTGAAATTTCATAACGAACTCTGGCGTGAAAAGAAGCCGCTCGCAGTTTCATCAATATCAACAGGATAATGACTTTCTGGCAGGAAAAATACAAAATAGGCGTTAACAAAACTGGCTCTTGCTAACGTGAGATTGATTATCATCTGTCACCGTTTTCTAGTGGAACTCTTCGGAGTTTTGACACTGTCTCACTTTAAACTCATTTCTATGAGAATTATTTTAAACGTGCCTAACAAAAAAACTACTGTAGGATTTCCATTTATTTACCCGTGTATTTCAATTAATTCATGAAAATTACACGATGACCAGTACGCGACAGCGCTGGTAATGGGAATAACAAGTAACGTACGTTGGTTGCTTCCATCAATTCGAGTCAGTGTCATCAGGTGGGGGATTTGTGACGAGTAACAAGTTGTTTCTGCGTTAAATTACGATAACATTTACCCATTTCGAAATTTCTCCCAGTAGCACCCCGTTACTACATGGAAAGTGGAGTATAATGTGGACTTATACTTGCCAAGAAACAAATGCGAATTAATCGTACCAATCCAGTGGTCCACAACGCGTGGAAAGCCCGGGCTATCTGGTATCGATTTTTCAAGTTTCTCTCAACTTTTCCACTTTCAAATCTTGTTGCTGCTCGCCTTATGACTTAAAACCCTGAACTCATTCACCATCTCCGCGTTTCGAGCACAAAAACGCCGTTTTGTACTCTCGTAGTGCGAGAGGTCACGCATCCCATTAGCCCTCATCATTTATCGGGACATTAATGACAAGCATCTGCTCGCCCGAACCCGACAATTCACTTTTTCCGAAGCTGCTTAATTACTGCTAATAACGGATAATGAAAGAGTACTCACGGGTGCCATCGAACCTCGTGGCTATCGTGTCCAAGAACGTATTTTGCGGCGCAAGAAGTCCCTTTCTAGCCGGCATAGCGCTTGATTTCACGGCAGCCTCCAGGCATTGATATAAACAAACCTCCACACGGGACGAACAGCGAAGATCGAATGAAAGCCTAGTTCAGCTGAGCGTCGAGCGCCAGCCGTGTGCCAGACTGGTGGCGCCAGCCGACGGCCGCTCGGAAAAACATGGCGTCGATAGCAATCCCACAGTGACGCACCCGTTGCTGATTGGCTCGTTCTGGAGCCCTCCATTGTAAAGGAGAAAATCCAATCCAATCTAATCTGGTTACAGTATACTGTGATTATACCATGATCTGGTGCGTAAACACCGAGTGACTCGCTATCTTATCGTTGTCGGAGATACCGGTAAACTTGTCCCGCTACCGCGAACAATGTAAAGATAAATACTAGACATCTATCAGTTGATATGAGTCTCCTGGAAGGGGTTATCGTAGGCATTCGTTTGCCTGGCAATGAGATTTCTCTGAGTCTGACCACCTAGTCGACAGAATCGCTGGAAAGGATCATGCGTTTCCTGTGCAAGAATCCCCTAAGTTATTTCACCCGCTGCGTTACGAGTTGTTTCATCCGATTTTCTGTGACAGTCAGTGTTATTGTATACGTGACTTTAGGCCCCAGTGCAGTCTTCTATTACAAGTAAGTCTCCCAATACTTCATGCTGATCATTAGATCGTTAATGAGATTTCTGTTTGCTATTAGACATTATTCATCTGTTTGACATATTCAAGATATACTCCTGCAAATGAGATCACCGATGATATCTGCCCTGCATTACATATCAATTCAACGACTAGTCTGCAGTTGCCTCTCTGCCAGCTGATACCCGAAAACTTAGGTGAGTCGGCTTGAATGCAAACCCATATATCGATCACATGCAATTCCATATCCGTTCACCAGCTAGTATAGAGATTGGCCCTCTTTTATTCTGTTTTCCCGCTTGTACTCTCGAACTCTCAGATATTACAGCTTTTTATAAACTGTAGTGTTATTTTAAGCAGTGCCGTGCTTAAAAGTTAAGAAATAATAAGCGAAACTTAATTGGGGTATCATTTAGCCTGCCTGTATGTTCCTCGTAGCCATTTCTGTTGCTATTTGCAGTTTATTTGTTAATTCTTTTATGGCTTTTAGTTTTGTGGTGCACTACGGATGTTTGCTTCTTTTGCAATATAAACCGCATGTATTAATTCCAGCTCTTTCTCGCACCATTTCAATGCGAGCATAGCCCCGATTTGTTTTCATGTGTCCTTGCAGAAAATCATCAACATATCGCACCTCTGCTTCAGCAGTCACACAACTCAAACATTTTTCATTTTAAAATAAGTTGTAATTCATGCACTGGCAAAATGGACAATATTTTCACTGAATATAGGGCTCATTTCGTCAGTCGTGTCACTGCTGAAGCAGAGGCAATATCGTTTTTGCAGTTTTATGCATAACACTTTCTGGCACGGTACCCTATTGTACCTTGGACTATCAAATTTTGGCAACTATGTGACCTACATGTATATAATATGACAAATAGGTGTGATAACATATAGGTGTAGGTTACCTTTATGTTATCCTATAATTTATGACACCTATTTGTCATATTATGTTAACCTATTGATAACATAGAAAACAAGTATTACACGTTTGGAAGATTACTTTTCCATATCTTTAATTTCTCACAGATTTATGATTTTCTTCTAGATAAATCGATTTCTGTTGATTTGCATCCAGATCCACCTCCAGCACAGGCAGAGGCACCCGGCATACCTGGTGGAGCATGGAAGCCTTCATCGTGCATTTCCCGCCACCATGTGGCTATCATTGTTCCCTACCGAAATCGTGAAACACAACTGCACATTTTTTTAAATCACATGCACCCTATATTACAATCACAAATGTTGGACTATAGAATTATTCTAGTGGAACAGAGTTTAGAAAAGCCATTCAATAGGGCAGCCTTGTTTAATGTTGGCTTTCTTGAAAGCCTAAAAATTTCCAAATATCATTGCTTCGTTTTCCACGATGTTGACCTTTTACCTATGAATGCTGCTAACATGTACGCCTGTTCTGTTAACCCTCGTCACATGTCTGTTGCCGTTAATTCCATGAGATTTGTGTTAGTATTTCTGAGAATTATTTTGCATTACTTATCGTTTCACTACATTCTAACATGGCTTTTGTTTCTACTTTTAGGTTGATGTACCCTGAAATCTTTGGTGGGGTTATATCTATGACCTATCAGCAGTTCACAGCCGTCAATGGGTTCTCAAATGTATTTTATGGATGGGGAGGAGAAGATGATGATATGTTTAACAGGTAAGGAATGCTGTTCCTAAGTTACCTTTAACCTGTGAGACTTGGAAGATTCAGGTAAATCCTGACTATTTATTTTTATTATTATTATTTTTATAAATTGTCTGAAAATAATGTCAAAGCCCAGTACTTGTTTGCTTATTAGTATCATTTATTGACCCCAGAAGTAGTTAAGGCCATAGGGTATGATCATAACAAAACTTGTTTTCGGTCGCAGGCGACCGATCTACACTAGCGCCAACAAGCGGAATAAGAATGCTGCATGCATTTAAATGAGAGAGCACGCGATGAAAGCCTATCCGATCCAGGCTGAGCTTGCAAGTTACCAGCCGCCAGTTTCAAGAATGTTTTCAACATTGTTTTTGTGAAATCGGCAACTAATTTTTTATAGTCAGAGTAGCACACGGATCAGTATTGGTCAAAAGTGAAGCCATGCACGATATGACTGCTAGAAAGCGCACGCGTTTTACTATAGGCCTTCTACTATTCGTTTCTCGGAACCATTGACGAAAACGTAAGCATAATGAGCAATAATGTTCATTTTTCCTGATAAATGCATGGCGTACCGTATGTTGATAGCATTGGTATGTTGGTATGATATCAACAAGATCACAGTTGATATACTTACATTTTCGAAGTCAGCGCGATAAGATGCTAAATTTTAATGCGCATGTGCAAGAATTTTGCCGCAGGATGTTTCGCCTTTTACAACGCATGCAGTGGCGCCACCAACCATGCTGAAAATCACGCTAATATCAGCCCTACTTTGAACACACAAGCTGGAAAAAGGCAGCTGGAAACAAGCAGGTAAGGATCGGTCGCCTGCGACCGAAAACAAGTTTTGTTATGATTGTACCCATATACCTTTCAGAGTTTGGGATCACGTGGGAGTTTGTTAGCTTTTGTTTATTTAGATTATTTAATTACACATGAGCAGCTAATGCCATATTCACATTGAGGAGAGTCGTCTTAAGGACATCTAGACCACTAAACTCCAGGTCAGGAGTGTCTCCGAACTATCCAACTCCCGTTTATCCAGGGTCAGATAAACTGGACGGATCCTTTTCTTTTGTTTTTAAACCAGCACTTCTTAAACTAGAAGCTGCAAACCTTTGGGATTGGGGTTGATATCTAGTTTAGGGAACGCTGGTCTAAACAACGAGAAAAGTATCTATTGTAATTAATTAAAAATATTGGGCGTCATTTAAAATTTAAAAAAGAGTTGCGAGTGAAAATTAGTTTGAAAATCTCTGTTTTAAACTAATTGTGTTTATGAATGTAAATTTTATGTTTGCACTATTTATTAACATTTTATTCAAGATTTCTCAGTTTTATAGGGTAGAATTGTTTAGAGTCTGCTGCATCTTCTCATTGTTCTGTTTTTCAGAGAATTTTCAGTTATATTTTAAACTGGTAGTGATCATTTCTTTAGGAAAGTGATGTACTAATTTGAAATCCTGGCGCCTGCTTTTCAGGAAACTAATTTAAATAATTGTTAGCATTTAGTCACGTACTCTAGTTCATTATTTGTCAGGTTGGGAACTATTTAAAAATAACATCTAATCTGTACGTGGGACGCTCCTTAATTGCCAAAATGTATTTTGATCTTCATTATTATTTACCTTAGGATCTTGAACAAAGGGATGAAGATAAGCAGATGGGATCCACGGATTTGCCGCTATTTTATGTTGACCCATAAAAAGGAGTTACCCAATAAGAATCGTCTTTCCCTTCTGGAGAGTGGTAAACAACGTTACACAACAGACGGAATTAACAGTGTGAAATATGAAGTTATACGTCACCAAGAACTGGATTTAGTCACCAGAATCCTGGTCCGGCTTCTGTGAATCTCCAGTTTAATGTCAGTCACTTTCATATTTTTCAATAAGTGCTTTATTCTGTGTATGTGAACATGTTAAAAAAATGATTAGACTTTTTAAAATCGTTGACTGTGATAAGCTGCAACATACCATATATGCAACACTTGTATTAATTGCAGCTAGACTTGTTCAAAACATTATATTTTACAACTTACCTCGTATAGTTGTACAAAGTGGTGATGCCAATTGATTATAAATACTATCATCCTTAGGATAGGAACGTCGTTTTTCAATGGTTCATTTTTAAAGATTATAAATAAATTTAGAACTTATGATAAATGTAAAGACATTATTATTATTTATATAAAATTATCCCACTGAACACTGGAATAAATTGTACAAACTATTGCACATAAATATCTGAAAAAATAAACAGTTCCTGTCAACTCAACGTTTTCCTTGATATAGTCATTTAAATATTAAGTCACTTACGCTCGTAAAAAGAAAAATGGCCAGCAAATTTCTTCGCATTTAAACCTGAAAATAAACATTAATTAAAACCAATTTCATTTGTATTTTAAAAGTGAATAATTTATTTCAAAATAGGGTAAAATTAGTGAATTTTTTTGAAAAAGAGAAAAGAGAATATCATCGCGTTTACTTCATTTTTTAAATGAATGTTAAAAAAAGCTAACAGCTTCTGGCATTTAGTTAATTTTTACTTTCAAATTCCCTTGAGTTAAATCTTGGGGCATAATTTTACAAAAACTTCTCAAGAAGAAATGTTGCACTTGTAGGTCAGAAGAAAACAATTTGGCCAGGACTGCCCCTATATTTGCAACTGAAACAAAGCTAAATGAAAAATCTAAAAAGAAATAGTTCATATTTAAAAAGTGAATCTGAACAACCCTGACTTAATAATGCTGCAAGATTTTAACCATGGCGTCGTCATAAGCGCCTGACAAAAAAAATTTACTTAGAAGATTGTTAACAGATTGATAGTCAGTTAATTAGGTTTTAAGGGGGTAAGAAAGGAAATGACAGTATCCGAACGACATCATCATGGCTGGCTGCTAATGTGGAAGACTAATTCATGTCGACAAAAAAAATTAAACGGCTACTGAGAAAGGAAACCAATTTGAGTATGTTCCGATGTTTTAAGAAATACATCCAAATAAAAATAATTGTAATGATATCTACAATAAGATGATACTAAGAGAAATTTCAAGTTAAAATGCATTTAACATGCCCAGATATTAGTACACTAGTTGACTTTATATCAAATTAAGTAACATTTCAAGATAGAGTGCATGTGTTCAAATATCTAGTCAGGGATGTATATGGTTAAGGTTTAATGGTGGGTTTGAGTTAAGTCCAGATTCAATGGGTTTACGTCAGGAAGCGCAAAAAAGCCAAAAGTTGTCGTTTGGAAATGTCACATAATATTTGAAATCCAAAATTGAATTTGCATTGGACCCTACAAAGCGGATGAAATTTTTTAAAAAGACGAATTCTCAACAGTTTTATGGGATTCAGCATTGAATGGGAAAAGATGGAATTCTCTCGCAATTGGCAGCGTTTGAAACAAGCACATTTTACAAAATAGTTAAGAAGTCCTAGCATGGTTTCGAGCGAGCGATTAAAATTCAATAATGAAATGATATTCGGAAATTCTCAAAAAACAGCACATGGACAATGAAAAATTAAAACGAATAAGATTACAAAGCAAGGAGTTATTTACAAGGCAATGTTGAAAACCATCAGAGGAGGAAGGGAGGGTTTTTCATTTTCTTCTTATCCATGTTTTAATGAAATTTAAAACATTCATCTCAATTTTTAAAAGGTATGAAAAAAGCGTCGAATATCTTTTGATTAATATTTATGTATATATTTATAATTGGCATTTAAGAATGGAGCGAGCACGTTCAGGAGGCACAGACATCGAGGAAATGTTTCTCTCTTTTTTCAGCATGTCTTCATCAGATGTTTTATATATGCATTATGCAGAAGAAAATTTACTATTGGAAATCTGGTGAAAAGCAAATTAAATGATAAGACAGACACACTGCAATAATTACTAAATGCACTTGCACTTTAATGTACAGGTACTAAGAGTCCTTGCCTAACGTCATAACTAATTTTCATGAGTAAATAACTCAGTTTGCACGTTGAACAGTGTATTCGCTAGAACAATGACCAATAAGATGACATTAGGCTAAGAATCCATGTACAAGTATTGTTTAAAAATTAAAAGAGGTTGACTAATAAGAAATGTTATAGCGACTTGCTTAAAATGAGGCTACCACACTTCCTCATGCTGACACAACCTGTGAGCTAATGTTTGTGCCTGGTCCATTGCAGGAATTCATCCAGATTGTGCACTTCCATGCCGTGCATGCAATTTGAAAATCAAAAACTCCTAACTTCATTTATCTCATTCTCTCTCTAGTATTGTGTGGATTAGACCCAAAAGACAAAGGGTCGAATCCAACACCGAAATTAGGAAAGGTCTAGACTCATAGTCGTGAATGAACTCCTGAATAACAATTAAATCGAGATCCACGCAGGCATTGGGGAGTCCCTCGACTGAAGAGGGAGTTTGTGCCATTGAAGAAAGTGATTATAGCCGCTAGACATTAAGAATCGTGCAGCTATACTCGAGTTCAGCTGAAGTTAAGAATTTCAGCGCTCCCTTTCTGGGATTCAGCACTAGCTGGGAACATAAGTTATCGTTTTACCAAAATACCCAAATGCTAGTAGGCAGGTGCTGAAATTACTTTTTCGTTAGAACAGAATTCATGTAAGAGGCCTCGTTTTCAAATCAGTTTTATAACCATTGTAAACTGCATAACCTTTTTAAGTAATTCTTTTGCAAGCATATTTGAATCTTGTTAATTATACAGTTGAATGGAGTGTACGGTAACATTGGGCTAAGAAAAAGTGCTATTTTCATATTGAAAAGAAGAAAGGAGGTATAATGATAACATTTGTATTTAGGATTTAATACTTAATACACTATATACTATGATTTGGAAAACTGAAGAATAGCGTTAACCTAAATGTAGAGATGCGTAAACAAGTTACAGTCATTATAAAACTGCAGTAAAAACGGGGTGGACGATTTGGAGGAAGAAAATATCTCTTCCATAAGCTGCAGGACCCGCACTGAGCTGGTACTAATCACTTAGAAAAGGTTACTTATCTTGCACAAAAATCTATCTAGTGGCTGAGCATTCGTGGATACAGAGACCATTTTTTAATTGCAGTTATCATAACACCTGATTGTCATCTCAGGGCAAATAAATAACTGCGTTTCCATCTATTCTTGTTCAAGCGCTGCGACCAAAAATTCAAGAAAAGCAAACGTTAGAAGAGTGGTGAGAAATCGCGCGAGTGACGATGGTGCCACTCGTTACTGCTGGTAATTGGCACGATGACTTTCCGAACGGTTCAATCGGGTGCGGGTAAATGAGGAATGAGATGGACCCGAACCTATTCCCACGTAACGATTCTTCAACCAAGTGGAGTCTAGCACCGTCAGAATTACCAAGTGTCGCGATACTCTCATTAAAAGTCAAAAGCATTTCTTCCAAAGGGATTGAAATGCTGAAAATTCCAGAAGTCGTCATTTCTCTTGAATGGTGAATGGCTTCTAAAATTCACAATGCTCCAGAATGGTAAAAATGCCTCTTCTAAAATGCTGATACTGAACTCGAATAAAGAGCATGTGGTTCTATCAAACGCCAAAGCATTCGAGTAACTGTAAGACTCCCAAACAGTTGCAATAACTTCAATGGCAAACGAGCTTCTTCTCCCAATGATCGTGCTACTTCCAAGAACAAAATCCTGTCGGTAATATCCAAATTTGAGCAAAGCTTGCCACTCCGGAATTCCGGTACGACTGTCCTCTCGTCTCAGCGAACTGCAATCGAGCGCAGCGTACGAGCTGAACAAAAGAAACGAAGCCTTTACAATTGTATAGCGCAATTTTAAACAGCGTTCACCGCCCTCTGGTGTTGTGGGTATTTGGCATCTCTGTGCGGCGAGTGATAATCTACGTCCTGCTGGCCATGAGGTGGATGGGCATCGTGGCGGGGGTCCCCGCCTCGTTCTTTCTCAGAGCGGTACGTAAGCCCGTCTCTCAGCTCATAGTCGCGTTCCGCATAACAGTCCACGTTGCGATCACGGCTGCTGCCGCCATAATAGTGAGTCTGTGATTGTCCGTGCAGGTGTGACGGGGTGTCTCGGCTATCTTGCAGGTGATCAGAGGGAGCATCCTGTTCAGTCAAGATCTCTTCGTGGCGCTCGTAGTTGCGGTGGTGTTGCTGCGGCCGGCGTTCCGCGTGCGTTCGACCGTGGCCGTGGTATCCAGGCGGAGTTGAGTGGGTGCGGAGGAGGGCGCTGCGATCCATGCGTGGAGAAGAGTGAGGCGAAGGGATAGGTCGCTGGATGGCAGGAGTAGGGGTACGTTCGGGGGGGTGGGTCGCACGCCAGTAAGCTTCCAAATACTCGGCCATGTGGTCGCAAGCATCTTCCAGTTGATTTTCATCCAAAATCACATCAAACATTTCCTGAAATCAACAAAAGACATGATGAAAAGATGATTTCTGAATTCTTTACAATAGGCATTTTTTAGTGGACTCTCTATAGGTTCCCAAAACCATCTTGAAGAAAGGATGAAATTCCTCAATCTACTTAGAAGTACGTTTTCGGATTTTAAAATTATCAAAACGTCTACATGTATTAGGGTTGTCCTACTAAGGACTATAATCATATCTTCATTGACAGTTGGATAATGTAAAACAAATCAATTTTCTGTGAATGGCAACATTATTCTGATTAAGGTTTTCGTTCAAATTTGACTAACCGGAGGACACTGGGCCAATTTTTCAGCAGCTACCATTTGGACGCTGAGATTTCTGCTTTGTGATTTGCCCCGAGATTTAATGAGCCTTTGAAGTACCTGAAAAAAATAAGAACGTGTTAATGAACATAAGAGCATGACAATATTAACGGAAATTTCAATGATTTTAAGGACCTACTTTGGCTGAAGAAATTTTTAGGTAAACAATAATAGGTGCTAATGACGTTTTAGCCAATTGAGACGGATGATTGATCGTATCACAATCGAGGACAACCAGCTGGAGAGTGCGAGCCAATTCAAAAATGCGCTCAATTTCGGCTTGGACTTCAGCTAAAAATAGAGAAAAGTTCTTTATTACACTAGAACACCCTCTTAAAAACAATATTCTGTAACTGCATTCTCAAATAACATGTAACCGACTGTTAAGATTAAAGTATTTCGTTTATTCGCTTATTACCTATGCAAGACGAGCGGCTATTAGAACGTTCCATGATGGCTCTTTTGTGCGGGTTATTCAACAGCGACCGTTTTGCCAGTGATATGTCCGCACTAACCCGTGTGATGATGACTCTGGGCCAACATCAGAAATAGGAAAAAACAAATTCAATTAATATCAATGCAGTAAATGGCAACAGCAAATAAGCTTGCTGATATTTTAATATACAGTACTTTATAAAATCGTTATCAAGATTATGATTACACAAACATAGAGTGTGTGGCAAGGAAGCCTTCTTACTTCGCTTCAAACCTATGCTTCAAATAGTCAAAGATGGCTTTCTGCATCATATCGGTGACCTCATAACCCTTTAGTGACGGACCGACTAGAACCACGGGTCGCATTGAAGGCACTACATCATACGGAGGAATGTTCTCCGATTGCTACAACCAAAACGAAATTTAAGAAAACAATCAAGTCGGAAATTGCCACGAGGCCCCAGAATGCCAAATTACTGCGAATCCTAATGAGATTAAAACCAATACAGTATGGTGGAAAGTAGGAAGAAAAAGGATGTCCATCCACAACATGTATATAAAGCAAAATGCATAACAATTGTAGTTGTTAATAACAAGCTTATGCTACAATTGCAATGGTCTGGTAATGGTTAATGAAGACTTATACTTTTATCGATGGATAATGAGTAAGAAAATAAAATGTGGAAAACGTGTATGCTAATTTGTATCCTTAAAAACTGATGTGGGCAACGTAGAGCTCTAGCTGGAATGAGCCTTGTGAAGAGTTACATAACGGTATGGGGCATGCTTCACTTGATCTTTTCATCGAATCAACAACTAAAAGTACATGCATCCGGGTAATTTCGCAAATGGAGTGAATGAAACGTCACGTGATAATGGCATGCTGGCGAAATGTGTGACGGTCAAAAGGTCATAAGGTCAATTGTAACTCCTTCCTTCACTGCCCTACACTTTTACAATTGTTACACTTGTCGACATGTATTCACAAAATTCAATACAAAGTGTAATTGGACGTGAGCATCGAAAAAACATCATAAAAGCTTTGAGGTGTATAATTATATTTTTTGGAACGTTTAGTCATAACTATAGACAAGAGACCTGATCGATATTACCTGGCTTTTTCATCAAATCATTGATTAAAAGAATGAACTTCCAAGTAATCTCCACCAACATAATGATTTAGGTTACTTTTATACAGTACAGGGAGGTCGAGACACGTATGCCTGACAGAACATTCTACTGAATTGTTAAGTTTTTCATAACTGTTTTTGTTTACCTTCTTGAAAAAAGGCTTTCTTTTTTCTTTTGCTGGCGGTGTGGTGATACTTCCTTTTCCTCTCGAATTTCCTAAACTATCACTATCCTCGCCGACATTACTATCCAGCCCATTCTGGTCCACATCCACACCTGATGGAAATCAGAATGAAATGATGCGAGACAATGAACATACATTTTCAGTCGGAAGAAACATAGTGGAAAATCCAATTACTGTATATTAACTTACCGGGTGTAGGAGGAGTTGACCCGCGTGATGTAGGTTTGGAGTTGGGTTGATCATAAAGAGTCAAGTTGGGAGATGACATCTGTTTGCTGCCGAATAATTTCAACGTTATCCAGTGCAAATTGAATGAATTTTTTTTTTACTAAGCAAACAATCAGATGTAAATCACTTGCTTCGAATAAAGTTTGGCTCCTCTCTGCTGCGTTTGCTGTAATCGCAACGTTTCTAATTTGACTGGACTAGGGATGAACCCTACGTCGCATCCTTCTTTGACCAACCTTCCAATCCACCAGTCATTGTTATATTTCTAGAACGATAACACAATATGCTAATACTGTTTCTCGTGAGACATTAATTTCAGAAAATTGTCATTCGTCGATATAATGTAAGTAACCTCTTTAATGTGTAAAAAATCTTTAATGCCAAAAGAGATGGCGCTGCCATGCACGGGACTGTCATCATCCAAGGTACCATCATAACTAACATTCGTTCGAACGGCAAAAGCCACCGCTTTACCCTAAAAATGAAAAATGAACGGACGTCAGATTGCAGATCGGATGTATCTCAAATTACGGTGGAAGACTATGTATGGCTCACGGACTACCAAAAATCTGCGCGAGAGACGAATTTGGCTTACCCTTGATTTTTCTAACTGGGCTAGGGCTTGTCTCTCAGTCTCTCTCCGCAGCGCCTCTCGCTCCTCATCTAGCGACAGGTCGGACGACGGTTGACTATAATTGGAATCGGCTGAACCCTAATTGGCAAAGGGAGAGAAAACGCATTAGGCTTTCATATGTTTTATCATACAGTATATGCTGTTTGCAACGCAAAAGAACAAGGCTGGAAATTCACAACAACTGCAGCTGTATACTTTGTAAGAATTTTAAAAGCGTGAGCATAGCGCTAGGGAGTTCCTAGAGTACTCATTGGAATACATAATGCCCTCATATGGTTGCAGAAAAATCAATGCTGTCTATTAAATCCGGTGAAGATTAACAATCCATTAGTCTTTAAGGGATTAAACTTTCAAAATATCCATCTGGAAATATTCTGCAAAAATGAAGATTATGCCCAACCATAATGAATTCATTGTGCAACACGTGAGGCTGAACTCGAGGGCTCTTGCAATTTCCTTCCTACTCATTAAATTATGTTCCTTAATTGCTATTTGGACGAGTAGAATATTTAACTCAATTCTGAAAACGTTTATTATTTTTGAGTTCCGTCGTAAAAAAAGCAACACATTTTAATCATCCGGCTAGCAATAAAACGGACTGCGTTGAAATTCCCCAACGCGTGCATGCAAATGATGCAATTAACAAATGGGAAAAACAGGGAAATAATACAGGGTGTCTTGTGTTAATTTCCCCAACCATCACGTGGTAAACAGTCCTAAAATTGAATTTATACATGGAACCGGTTAGTGGAACTATGATAGGATCGTGCGAGGACGACGTAAAATAACTGTAGCTCTAGGTAATATTTTTCTCAGTGTGGTCCAAATCAGATACGCCAATTTAATAATGCAACATATGTCATACTTTTTATGCAGTTATTTGTTAAATGTAGCACCACTGAAATGTTTTTTCCATCTCGCGTTTGAGCAACTGACTGGATCCAAGTTCCCGCCCACGTCAGACGTATACAGTCATTAATTTTTAATGTATATTTTTCGGAATTTCCAACAGATCTTCATTTCGAACTAAGTCTGCAACTGTATTTAAACGAGTACAAATACAAAGATGTACACAATGCCGGGCCAACACTTTAATTAAACCACCATGAAAGAGCTTGCACTGCGAAGATGCAAAGTCTTCTAAATGTAAATTAATTAATACATTCAACAATGGTCAAAGTTTAGGCGAGATCAGACAAACGAAAACTAAAACGATATTCAACGCAATTGCAGCCAGCTTCATGTATAATTGACCTAAACCTTGGTGAAGCAAAGTCGTAAATTTGTACATCAAACATGATGTGGAAAACAAACGCGCAGAAACAAAACGTATAGGTAATTTCAAAGCTCCTGCGCAAAATTAAGAGGGGCTGGGTATACTTCCACCGAGTTGAATATATTATACTGTATATTGAGTGCACTATACGGTCACATTTATTTGTTTAAAAAAGTGGTACGAATTCGACTAACTGTTTGTTATAAGACTTGGACAAATGCCAGTTCTTTGGCGCATGACGCTCAAAAAAGCGCAAGAAAAACAACAGCCAAAGCCATTGTGCACCTCAGAAAGGCATGCACTTTTGCGCGTCAAGTCCATAAAAAATCGACAAGTCTGAGAAAGAAATAATAAGAGACACGGTAGGCGCACAGGATGCAATGATCGATAAACAGTGATAATACTCTAGGTGCTATAGTTAGCTTAGAAGATGCGAGCACCCAGAGGATTCTTGCCATACTTTCCCTTTAAACCTGAAGCCTATTGCGTCGTGCAGCTAAGCAAAACAATTACTCCGGATAGAGATTATGAACTGGTGGCTCTGGAAGAACGCTTCTCATGACGTCATACGTGCTTACTAATGATGGAACGAAATGCTGCAATGCGTGCGCGGATGAAGAGCCAGCCGACGGAGGATGGTCCCCACTTTCAGAAAGTGTACGTACAGTTGAATAATAAAAATGATATCGATGGGACACGTGGGTGCCCTACATTGCGGAGCAAATGATATATGGACCGAATTGTGCAACTCTACAGCAATTTCAGACTTTTTGGAAATCGTTCAAAACGGCCTTATATGGCTGTGGTTTATGACTTCTGTATTTCTATTGTCCCTCGATGTGTTTATACCAGCAAAAATAGACCACTAAATGCACGACAATGCTGCCTAATTTACGACACAGCTGATGTCATCGGCTGGCACACTTGCAGGAATTAAAGCCAAGAAAAACCTCCCAGAACAAAAACATTATAAGATTGTTTCTTCCTTTCATTTGCTGAACGACGACAAACATTGATCCAGCACCATCTGCTATATGTTACAACTTGCCTATTGGACTTTTTAAAAGATAAATGTGGTTTATTATCGCACTCGTATCCCTTAATTCTAAACCAAACGCTATGTTAAATGGTCGCTGAGGATGGCCTCTTGGAAATAATGTAGTATCGGCCATACACTGAATCATGATGTTAATGAGACTGCCATACCGGGCCAAAATTATAAGTGTATCCTACAGTATTATCTCTCGTAAAGATATTTCCGCGCACGATGCCCACACAGAATAAAATCTTTGAATAATGCATTTTTTGTTGTTGTTGAGCCAGTATTAGTTCTTAGGATGAGGCTTAGCCGGATTTTGCAGCATACGTATTTAGACGCGCGACAATTGATTATGGAAATCTAAGGAACAAAACATTCTTCTCAATGCAATACTTCTTTCAATCGCTTTAATGGACTTTTATTTGCATTTGTTAAAGGGGTTAAGTTACCATGACCATGTATTTCTCGAGAATATTTGCCTCCGCAAATGTTCATTCTCGGTGATATGATGATTACTAAAACGCATTAAACAGCTTTATGCTTATTTTACGGAATATTTTCTTTTCTTATTCGTAACAGAATAATAGAATGGTAGTTGAAGGGATTATAAGAAAATTGAACTAAGAGTGTGTGAATAAAGTATTGCGAGATTATACGTAGCCTCGCTGTACTTCATTTTTCTGCGCTCCCAACCACAAGTCGCATGCTAAGAATATGAGAACATTGAAAACGGACACTTTAAATAAAAAAGTGTTTGATTTTGGTTACTTTGATCACTATACAATGTACTGATTAACAGCGACGCCATTGGTACTGAGACCATTTTGTTATATCTGTATAACGACATGCTGTCATAATCACACCAAGAATTAAAACGACGAGACATTAAACTTGATTTTGGTACGAACTGGTCAATGAGTGGTCATGTAAGATCAAAGATATGATACACTTAAAATACAGTAGATATTCTCGTACCCCATTACCCTATGCATTGGAAAAGTGCATCTACTGCACATGTACTGTATTACAGCATATTTTTTTATACAGATTATACAATAGGGCTATACAGCGTAAACGTAGCTTATAATTTACGATTTTCTCTGAGCGAAGCACTATTAGATGTTGGAAAATACTGAAAGTTATGTGACACAAATATGTCATACTTTTGGATTATATTAGAAGCTGCAGCCTTAGCCAGAGGGTGAGCAAGCCATTACGCTTTCCGTTGATGGACGAATGTTGCCCCTTAAACGTCTGCTGCAACATATACTCGGATGATGGTATTGTTTGCCGCTCAATGGAAATTGCACCCGTTTTTAACATCCAACAAGATGATCGAGAGTTTTCAAAGTTTCAAAATTCCGTACAGGTATCATAATATTATGAGATGATTTGATTTGGCGCGCACAAAACGCGTTTTCAAATCTAATTTATACTGTTTGATAAAACAAGCTTGCAACTGTTGTCGTGTTATAATTAAGAAAAATATTTTAATAAAAGAAGCAAGTTGAGCTTCTCACGCAAATTCACATGAAGCTGATATACATTGAGTATAAAGTACATTGATTCAGGCGCATATCCTGTAGTGCATACAGAATTTAGAATTGATAGCTGCGCCACCTACAGATGCGGTCATGTCTCGTGCACTGCACATCAGCACATGATATACTATGACGCTGGAATCCCACACATTTTCCTGTTTACGTCAATCCGCGCTAGTCTCACGTTACTTTTCCATTAGTTTCGAGATACGAAATTTGGTGAATACATATTATTGGTTTACTGTTCCCATGATCTAAATAGTCCCAGGAAGCTATTTCGCTTTCCAAAGGTCCGCGTGGACTATAAAAATGACCAAACTGCATGTATATAGACTTTGCGATCTTTTTGCAAAAAGTTCATCTATTTTAGACAACTGGACAAAAGGTGCTTTTGTCTGAGCAATAACGCAATAGGTTTGCCAAAGGTTTGACGTTTTCACCAAATTCGTCAAATACAAACATACGCGTTTTGTCAACAATTGCAGTGTAAATACATACAGTACATTTGACAATAAAAGTATTTGACGCCTGGGTAAAATCAATTGTTTCATGACTGACACATATTAGGCAGTTTAAACGTTATCAATGAGCAGACCATGACCATTTGGCCACCAGCAATCATTTTGTACATCAAGCGCGTGTGGCGTCTATGAGGGTCGGTCACTCTCTATCATTTATCTACAGTATCAGTCATTTGATCTGCACGCTACTGATGACGTCACGAGTGTTAGGTACAATCCTCTAACAGCAAAATGATCCTCAGTGGCCAAATGTTGGTCCGTGTTGCATTCAAATTTGCAATCGCCCTCCTCTAAACCAAAGAAAACAGATAAGCCAATGGACACTTTCTTCCCTGCAACATAAACGATCATGACGGTAAATGTTTTCACTCGTTTATTGTAGGCATAGTTTCAAAGTCAACTGACCTACCAAATAAAGCTACGTTCATGGTGGGTCATCATAAAGGCATGCATTCTCCGCTTACATGGAGCATCATGCAAGTGTCCTTCGAAGGAAGTCGAAAAATCTCAGCAAATCTCCGTGCGAAAAGTGTGTAAAAGATGGTAAAAAGCGCAATTGATGAAGGGCAATGTTTATTTAAGTTCAATATGGATCCGAGCTTACCAGTGGCGTATACTTGGACATAACCAAACACGAGAGGAGGATGAGGCGACCAACACTAGACGGCAGCGTGCAAATAATCAAGAGTAATCAGAAAAAGTAAAAAAGAAACGACGGGAAAAGGAAGTCAAGGAGGCAAACAACGAGCATTAAAGTGAAAACAAACAACCAACTAATTAGTATACTGGAGAACACGCACATCAAGAAATAATTGTTTCTGTTCATTTTCATTCAACTTGCAATACATATACCAGATCAATTATCATGTCTGCTGTTGATTAGATAATTCAATAGGTACTCTCTCACTAGATGCAATGCAGTATAAAATCGAATTAACAAACGAGTATTTCAAGATGTGCATGTTATCCAAAACAGAATAAATAACCGATTGAAATGTAGCTGGACAAGGTGGCACACATCAAGTATATTGCAGGATCAAATCAAAGTCATCATAGCCAAACATTCCAAAGGTTTGAGACTATTGCGCATCACATCTCAGATAGCACCCATTCCAATTGTAAGTTTTAAGCACTTGAAAAGTTTTTTAGAATAAAAAATGAATAGGGCATTCAAAAATATGAGTACGCTAGAATCGATTATAGAAATTGTACGAAATCTCAAACTGGAAATGTGTAATAGCGAGAGAGATTTAACGAGTGAATATTGGTAACTGGGTCAATAAGACTAAATGTACTGTAATCCTGTACCTTTAATGACATTTATGGCCCAAACAGCCGTGAACTAGCTCATGCTTTCACGACAAAAGCAGCGGTCATGATGTTTTACTTATTTTTTCTCACGAATCCCACGCTCTGGTCAGTTCATTGCAAATGCCAACCAGGATAATGATACGTATATACGAAGGCATTATGCCATACTACAACCTGCCTACGTAAAGCGCATAAAGCCAAAAACCAATTTCAGCCAGAAAACACGCTGAATGCGCCACGTACACGTATATCCATGCTTTTATATTGGACTAAATTACAAAAAAGTGAAATGGCACGCAAACGTTAGTTGATAGCCCAGAGAATTTGCATCGGCTTACGCTTGGCACGGACATTTCCTGGCGCAAGTAATGATAGCAGTATTGACAAATCAGATTAGGGTTTTTCCACGCCAGTTATGTTACGGCGGCTTATTTAGTCAGAGATAACTACCATGAACGACACATGTAGCATATACATGTATCTAGCATGGAAGAATACTCCACGCGAAATGAACGAGAATTGCCTGATCCTTGCTACCTATTGGCAACTCATCTAGCAATTAATTATTTTTGTTTCTTCGGTGATCCGGGTTACCGCATAATGGCCATTGCATTTGTAGTCGCTGACCGCCGCGCCGTAAGATAACTGATTTGAAATCGAGGTCTTAATTGGCTTGAGGCCCATTCTGATCATATCAAAGTGTTACAGACTTTCATCCCCAACTCTATGATGACAATTATGAAATTTTAAAATTATGCCACCTGATCCATTAACGCAATAATAACAGATATGTACAGTTTGTACCACAATCAAAATTGATAATATTAAATGTTTGCCGATATATATTTTGAGCCCAAAAGGAGAATTGTAATTTGTACTGATGGAATAATAACGCTTTAGTTCATCTGAATTTTAGAACATTTTAGCGAATGGAAACAGAATGTGGAAAAACACGAATTTTCATCTGCTTTTTCGATTCACCAGATTTTTGCTCGTTTTATTTCACTAACGAATTAATCAAATGCATTATCCTATTTACTTCATAAAGTCGTTTAACAGTATAACTATAGTTGATTGTGATAGAAAATGCATTCTGTAAGTATGGCTGCGTTGATATGCATGAACAATTGAGCAAGGTAAGATCTGGAGTAAAGATGTGAGGGTAAGATTTCAGGTAAAGATTTGATTGAACATGATAACGGTGCATAGGAACAAAGGTAAGAATGCGCACAATTCAACAAGTGCAATCTACAATAAACAGTACACGTATTCTAGATTTATGGGTAGCTGTAAGTTTTGTTACAACGGGTCATTACATCAGGTAAAGTAATCGTGCGGAAAAATACAATACATTTAAACTAACAACAATAATCCGTGAAGGCAATGGATGTGTTAATCTGGTTAAAAATAATTGCAAAACAGAAAAAGCTTAGCGGACAAGGACAAGATTACAGAACAAAAAAAAGCGAAATAGGAAAGTACACCCGTAGTACCGTACCAATAAACTTATGACGAATATGTTTCTCATTACTCTACCATTAACATGAATAAAAGGGTTTTGCGAATTGCACTTTGGTAGTCGTGATGTCATATGTGCAAAATCTACATCATAATGGGTTTAAAAAAATTCACTCAAGGTTATGACTTTTTTTAAAACAATTAATGCATTTCTTTTGCAAATGTGGCTTCAATGCTTCAACGTACTGCGATTCTGATATCTTCTGACTGAGTACAGCAGTCTCTGTTTTAAATTATTATTTTAGTTACTTCAATGATCCAGGTGCCCGAAAAATGGCCATTCCATTTGCCATCGCTAACCACTGCAAGATTCTTAAGAATCGTACCACTCCACCGGTTATTATTTCACAAATATCACGATTAAGCATGCACCAACGTGGCGCAGTGGGCGCGTTCTGGGTCCGTGGATCGAAACCACGCTCTGCCATTTATTTTTTTAAGTATTATTAAAGTACTTCTGAAAATACCTATGGATTTTTACTAAACTAAATTGCAAAAGCAATACTGTACGCACTATAATATAATAATATATATATACAGTATATATATTTACAATATAGCATATGTAAACAAATGAGATCATGAATTGGAAATACTGCATTTTAATGTAGGTATTGGCTAAATTAAGATTAGCGTATTAACCTCATTCGATAACATGGCGATAAATTTAAAAAGGTCAACATTATAGCGATTCAAATCGACAGATCCAAGTCTTAAATACTACCAGCATCACCTTAAACGCTTACAGAACATTCGAATTTTATAAATGTTTTGAGAAACAGTACTATGGGCAGTATAAAGGGCACGATGGTATATTCCTATACGCTCTATTACTTGCAAAACGAACTAGCCTTAGCACGTATACTATACGTAAACCTAATGTTGTTAAAATGTTGACAAAAAATGTTCAACCCTTTTTCATGTGCTCTAACATCGACTGTTTTCATTAACCCATTTATTTCGAAATGCGCGCTCGGTCTTTAATAATTTTAAAAGAACCTGTAGGTTTTGTTATACAGTATGCATGTTTTGAGCTTCTGTTGAAACCATTACGATCAGCTGCGACAATTCATTAAAATTGGTTTAATTACCGACCTTTATTAAACGGCATTCATGAGAAATGATCATAAAGCACTCGCAGATGCTACCAAATGCTAATTTAATAAGGACCTATACAGCTATTGAATTTCTGTTTCGCCACTCCGACTTTTGACCAGCCGGCCTTTTGAATTGTTAAATCCAATCCGGTAAAGAGTTGCGGCTATATGTATGAATTTAGTAATCCTAGTTGGCAACGCGAGGAGTCAATTAAGTAGCTTAGCTTTCCTCGTATTCTCCATTTCAGCGTCTAACGTAAAAGCAAGGTACAAGTCGAGCCGAGGATGGGGAAAATGATTAAAAATGCATCGCAACGATTGTGTTTCGCATCTTTGTAATAACACACAGGTGGGTTTACAAATTGCGTACAATACGCGCACACAAAGAGATGTGCCTATCCTTTTGCGCTGCAAATTCCGGACGACGCCATATGGGAAGCATTATAATTGCAAGCCATGCATATATTAGGCCAACGAATGCAAATTAGACTTTGAAGCGTAAAGGGGGCGCTTGTGAGGGAAGAGGAGTTGCGTGGGAAGGAACGTTGAAGTGATTTTTTTTTATTCCGCTAAACTTTACGTCTGTATCATCCAAACAACGTACAGGTGTCTGCTGGGAATCAACAATCGATTCCAGCATGTTGCACGCTGGAGTTTCCAGAACTTGCTCCTATTTCAGAGCCTCGACAGCAAGTGCACGCTAATTTCTACGTGATGTGCTCTACATGTACGTGGTACATGATATACCAAAGGACGGTAAATTATTACTGACCATAGAATACAATTTTACTCATCCTTAAAATAATACAGGCTACTATTTTAAATAATTACGGTAAACATTTTTTGTCACTCTCAAATTTTCCAAAAAGGCATCATCACTCTATCGACTCGACTTTACTAACTCAAATAATTGTATACTGTGTGTACCAGCATTAACGATCCGCGCTCGCAATTTGACTCCACTTTAAACCTCCTAAGATGGCTGTCATTTTTTACTTTTTTGCAATTTCTTTGGAAATATACATGAATAGTATCTCACGCGCTGTTTTAAAATTGGAGGCAGTACCGTGCATAACGGGGTGGGGGGTAAGACCACGGACTGCCAAAAGGCGATCTAGGGAGCGGAAAAATCACCAAAAAGGGGACTTTCTTCCTACCACCATTTCTCCACCACTGAATCGACTCATCAATTCTTGTCCACATTTTATCACTATCAAACCAAATAAGATATTGATGAACAAACTGCCGGCACAAGTAGCCTACATGTAGATAAAATGAGTTTATGGTCGCTGCCCCTTAAGACTCCTAATATCAAATAAACGATACCATGCATGCAACGCGAACTGTATGATCTAGCGTCCATTTTATCAGCATTTTGTCTTCATGGCGTAATTCAGTACGCAGGCAATTTAACGCTACAGTTGGTTGCTTCGACATCTGGTCAATGATTGATGACATGTGGTCATGCCATGACCATTTAGGCAATTTGAACACATTTTTAAAGCATTTCCTTAATAGTCCACGCATTTTTCCATTTGAAAGATCATTGAGAGAATTTCCAAGATTTTAAAACATTATTATGATTTTTACAATCCCCTATTTATATTTCTTTGCGATTCAAAAATTCACCATTTTGACTTCTTTGCGCGTGGCTGAGTGGTTAGCATTCTCGCTTCGCATTCGGTAGACACTGGTTCATTCCAATGGCGGCTATCCTTGATTGTGATTCTTCATGGTTTCCCACAATCCCTCCAGGCGAATGCTGAGATACAGTAGTTCCTATATTAAATCAGCCATGATAAGTCTTCCTTTCCCATCCTCCTCGTTAAGGCCCCAAATACGGGAAATATATAACTCAATTGTGGTGTATGGGTCCATCATGACCAGACTGCTTATTCTGACTTCATTTGCATAATGATCTCCCCATGCCAAATGGTACTATGTACCGATTGTAGAGCAACAACAATTAATGTCAACAAACATGTCAACTGAGCTGTCAATTGTTTCAGTGGATGGAATGGTTGACTCAAAATTGCCTACCAAACCAATAACGCCGCAGTGGCACCTGAAGAAGACGTACATGTATGTTGCGTCGAAACGTACGGCTGTAGTGTTTTTTTTTTTGTTTTTTTTAATAATACAAAACTTGCATGGTTGCGGTATTTTACGGCGTTTAATTGCATGACTGTAAGGTGAAGACTAAAATAGAAAATAATAAGAGGGGTTTTGCTTTCATATTCTACTTTGCGTTTTGCTTAGGATATATTTATGTATCAAAAACTAAATATTTTGCGAATTCTTATTAACATGCAAGCACACAAATGTGGTATAGTCTCCTTCGCTATAGAAAAGCTTGAGAAATAACTAGAGTGTAATTTCAATTTTTTAACTCCGTCTATACTACGTTTATTCAGTAAACTGTACATAATACATGTACATGTATACTCAGTCTAAGCCTTAGTCAAATAAGCATAAGTACATGCACATGTATGTCAAACAGAGAATTTGGCCTCAATTCTCAACCTGATAGTAATAGTGACGTTTAAAGTCAAAAGGTCAGAAGGTTGTTTAGAGCAGATTAGCCCTCGTGTAATATATTCTGCACATATTAGTCTCCTGGGTAGCCAATGAACATCGTTAACGCGGCTAAACTAGGCCTACTGGTTTGTGAATAACATTTTATCTTGACAAAACATCTCCACGAAATGATCCATCCTAGGTCTTCATTGCCTAAAACTGGCTCTGAGATCATGAAAGTGCACTTCTGTGACTAAAAGCTCAGGGTACAGCAGTATATCGTGGTATACAGGCTTTCATAAAAGCCAGAACAATTTGACTGATGAAAGTTTGCATTGAAGCATCGCAGGAGCTTCGTCTTCCTTTGCAATTTTGACGAAAACGGCCGTCATTGCGAAGGTCGACAGATTGTGTAATCAAAATTGGATAAATGAAATATTATGCTTTCGTTTCGGTATTGCCATTTATCAATAAATCACTGCATGCATTACTCGGATATACTGTATATGGCAAGTCGGTTCATTTTTTTTTGGATCCATCACTAATTGCAGAAATCTTTACAAGCTTGTTATCGGTAGAATAAAGACGCTTTTGGCAATGCAGTATCTCGGTTCAACATCTTTTACAAAAGGAATTCTAACGTTCGTGCTGATTCGGTGAAAGAATTTTTGATGAATTTACGAAACTGGGATAGTAATTGCTTTTGCTGACTAAAGATTTTCTGAACGAAGAATAAAAAAACTCATCGTTTGTCCGCAGTGCGAAAAAATGGGAGGTATTTTCGGTCTAATTTGCTACCAAGTAGCAAAACAGTACAATTCAATCAATGAGAAACTCTTATGATTACAAGTAACGATGGATTAGAAACCGCTATATACATGTACATGTACGTGTAAATCATAGCAGCCGCTGTTAACACGACATTTACTGTAGACATTAATTAGTAGCCTAATTAAGTAGTCGACTCTACCTTCGTTTGGAAAATAGGATAAGAAAATGATAAACACCACGCCACTGTGGTAAGAAAAGTAATGTACGTGTACAGTATATGAAGCTGGTACTACACGTACATGTATTGTTACTCGTCTGGTAACAAAATCATGAATTTTAAGTTTCGCTAAACGTTTACATTGATATTAGGGATATATTCAGGCACAGGTTTTGCGAATAGTACTTTGGAAGACGTGAATCCACGTGTGCAAAATGGACACGCTCATTGGTTTAAACATCTCATTCACGGTTATCGCTGTTTTAACCAATCAATGCATTCCTTTTGCACACCGACTACCAAAGTACAATTCACAAAGCTTCCGAGTATCCCTTTCAGTACTATATACGAATAAATCTCACCTGATGATGCATATCCATAATACAATTTTCCAATCCCTTCATGAAATGCGTGAATTTAGGAACGCGAGGATGCACTCTGCACAAATGTCGGTTCATTTATAGGCTACTGGTACACAGATTGATTAACACAGGTTGGCACGATTTCCTCGGGTGCGAGTCAAGCTGATATTGCACAACCGTCTATAACGGTGGAAATGGCCATTGCTTTTACCAAATTGTGCAAACCGCATTAGCATACGGAAGTGGACTAGACCCACCAAAACAACACGTTTGGTGGGTTTTAGATTAATTGGAAGTAAAGCGGCAAGCTAATGAGCAGCTTACAAAAAATGCAGCCCAGAGTATACATGTATTGAAACCTGGCATCGTAATTAGGAAATTATTTAATACACCATTCATTTTGGGAGAGCATCCGCCACATTATCACGAATGGCAATCATCAATTATTTAATACATTTAACAGAATTAACTGGTGTCCACCTAGTATGGTACCTAGTGGTGACCACCCGTCAGAATCGACTTCGCAGAATGAAGAATGCTGAGTGGGTACATTGCAATTTAACTAATTAAAAAGAACGCTCGTCTATTTACTTTGCTGATGCGCGCAATAGCCAGAAATCAATAAAGAAGTTAGAATTGCATACTGGAACCGCAAGGTGACAACATCGACGAGTGCAACAACTCAGCACATGGGATGATCGATTTTTCCCCCCTTTACATGTGATTTGCAATACTTTGACATATTTGCCTAACGCCATCAAGTGAGCACATTTATGGTTAGGCCGATAAATTAGGTTCGATATAATTAACAGAAAAGGGCGTGAAAGTTTATTTGGCCTTAAAGTTTACCTTGCCCATACTTGGGAACGACTATAGAGAGTTTCATCACAAACTGTTGGTCAATACCATTTGCGATCAGCTGAAATGGATATCTTGACTTTGATTTTCGAAGTTTTTCAACTGCATATATGCAGGTAATAATGATAAGACTTTTAAATACTGATTTGTGTAGCATCAATTCTAGATACTTTTCTTGCACTCTTTTTCCAGAATTTTGAGGATGTGCAAAATTCTCTAAGTGGCGACTCTTACGGATGAGAATTTAAACCGAGATCCCATTTGATTTTTGCACGTTAAAGATCCCTCTTGGGGTGGAAGTCTCCCTTCGTAGGCAAAATTCCCCGGTAGGTGACGCTGGCACATCCCCTGGCGTTGGTGTTTAACCTCGAAGCAGAAATAGGCCAACGTTAAAAATCCACAAACAAACAAATAAAAAGATGATACGCGGTATTTGCCCGTAACTCATAACATTGGTAGCATATTTTATCCATGGCCCCCAAAATGGGAAGCTGACAAGGCTCTAGCTTGGGAGCTAAGCATGGCGGGTCCATATAGTTTTTTTTTAATAAATATAAATGTCACTATTTAAACTGACTTTCATCCCAAATCATGTAGATCCTTACGATGACTTAAACCTGGCCTGGGTCCCACAAAAGATCCTAGTCTGGGGCCTCCTTTAGGAAGTGGGGATCATAATTTTACACAATTAACTTACAGTAAGTGCTGGACACAATGCGTACCCAGACTCGTTCAACTACAATTAGAGACTTCTGTTCAAAGTAAAGACGAAGCCATTCACAATTTAATTCTTTGATGTTACCATTCACGGGACTATAAGTAATTCTGATATACAGTAGGTAACAACACCGAGCGATTAACTTCTAACACGAATCTTTGAATAGTATACGAGCAATATACAGGGTTGCCACCACATTTGAAAAATCAACTTGCCTGACTTTGCCTGACTTTTGTCCATTTTATTCTCATTTTT